>JAIUND010000203.1:0-98259 GCA_034699125.1 Gisinianus flammeolus | reverse complement strand
TACCTTTCTCTAATTTCCATACTTTCTTTTAACGAAGATATTATGTTTTAACGATTTCGTTAAAACTGTGCAACTTCTCTTTTAACTTTGGAAAAAGTACTTTTGTACTAGGTCGTGGTAATAAGTGTACCTTTAAATATATCATTATTATAATATATATGGAATCTCAAGCTCATTGCCAGGTAAAAACAAAAAATATTTCTAATCTACATACATAATAATATTACAGGTACAAACTATCCTCATTAATCATTATTAATATTATTGGAATTGTAAAAAGAATGTTACATATTTTCTTTCAACTTTTGCAGCACAGTTTGGTGTGTTACAGAAAGTCGTGTGAATGTAGATTTGTAGATTGTATTGTATTGTATTTTAGTTACTTATACGAGAGAGCAATTTCTTGTAACAATAATGATACTATTTTATTTTACTATTCAATAATTCTTTAAGTTGCAGGTTATTGCCTTAAGTACTAAATATCAAACGTGTGTTCAGTGTTTCAGATTTCGATGAATTTCTATTATTATTATTATTATTGCAGGTTTTCACCAGAAAGTTTTGTGTACTGTCGACTCACCCCCGGTTCTCATTTGCTGCTGAGTGGGTTTTTTTTTTTTGACATAGGTATTATAATAATATTTTAGCACTGCAAAATGAATAGAAAATGAATGAAAATGTTGTACGTTACTCAACAAAATCCCCCCAAAAAGACATAAAAAGTAAGGGAAAAGGAGACTTACCTTGTTACATTTAATCTTTTTATTAAGTAGGCCTCAAAGAACTTCTGAAGTCTTTTTGGATTTGGGCAAATGGCGTTTCATATGAAGAGCTACCGGATAATAGGACAAAAAAATAATAATATCAACTATAAATAATCCACTCGGGATTTTGTCTAAAAATGTGAAGACGACGTATAGTTGTCGCTTACCTAAATGATCCGACCTGGCAAATGATCTCTCACATACTTTACATTTGAACGGTTTTGCACCCGTATGTTTTCTATAGTGTCTCGTTAGCTCGTCACTCCTCGCGAATCTGTACATGTATACATACATAATTTCAAAAATGTATCAAAATGTAAAGAATCTCTCCAAAATCAAAGAGACTGTCAAGTTTTCGTCATTAGTGCAATCAAAAAAGGATAAAAACAAACCTCCATTGACAGGGCTCATTCGACTGGCCTCCTCCTGGCCAATGACATTTGTAGGGCTTTTCTCCTAAAAAAAGACATCATTTCATCAGACTTTTATGTTATATATTTCCTTTAGTTTTAGTCAAACTCTCTCTCTCTCTCTCTCTCTCTCAACAAGTCTCTCATCAAAAACCTTTTAATTAATTAACTTTTGTATCCAACAGAGTCGAGTTGACTTGAGTTGAGTAGAGACAGCAGAATATCAAAATCAAAACCAGATGAATATATAAAGAAAATGCTTCTGGATATTTGATTTACAATTACAATTATGAATCCCCCAGTTGAAGCTCTCTGTCTCTCATTCACTCAAAAGGAGGGAAAATATACATGTACAGTACAAACAGAAATCCTGTACAATGTATAATGTTCAATTTCAACTTCAACTGATGAACAAGTTTGTAGCTTTTTAGCGTCAAAGAAATCCCTGAAAATTTCAAAAAATATGTATACAAAGAGAATAAAAAAAATTCTCTGACTCTCCTGAGCCTGTACAGTGTATTTACACAGTTGTGTGCAGATATTCTTGGAAATGGCGTAATACGTAATAATGTTAATAACCACATAAATTATGCGGAACTGTCTCGATACTCGCTTCATAGTTCATACCCCATGTAAATATCATGACAATATCTGCCGGCAATGAGTAGTCAGCCTGTCTAGAGTTGAGTGTGAAGAAGAATTCTGATTCTCTCTCTCCCCTCTCTCTCTCTCTCTCTCTCAACTCTTTCACGGCACAAACAACAATCAATTCCTACGTTCTCTCTTCCTCCCCAAACACACACACACACACTTTATACATCTTCAAAACGAGTCACTCACTCGGAGAACACAGCAAAAAAGTTCAAACACACATAAACATGGCATATAAAAAATAGTTTATGCATGTACAAATACAGAATTGTCTAATAACTGTTCATACATTTTACATACACAGTCGACATTTCATTTCAAATTTGAAATTGAACGACAACATATCAACTCAAAGTCCGATCCAAGATCCAATACTACAAGAGAAAATGATTAAGGACAATATTACCAAGTATTATCAAGTAAAAAAAAAATCCATGAATCCATGAGTGTCGACCACTTGGCAGAGTGTTGAGAATGACGAAATAAATATTTAAATTTAAAATCTATCAAGTATATAGGTACATTTGTACAATATATACAAAAAGTCAAAAACAAAAAACAACAAGAAATCTTCGTCTGTTTTACGATACAAAATATTGTGAATATTCCGTCGTTTTACGCTAACAATTTCCCTTCTACATCTATTATCTACAGATCTCTATGCTCTAAGGAAAATACACATAATGATGCACATATTGTGTGTAAGCTATTGGTTTTAGCTTTACTCGCTGAGATTTGAACTGGAAATTGGATGGATGGTGGATGGAATGGAGGAATGAAGCTTAGAGACTTTTAGAGTTTAGACTTTGCTCTTTCATCTGACTTTGTGCTATAGTTGGTTGGGAGTTGAGCTCAAGATCTCTCTAATAGAAAAACTTCAGCATATAGTAGGGTATGTGCATGTATTCGCATTCACATTCACTCAGTCTATACGCAGGTATTACCTATATATTACCTATATATTATATTTACATTCATTTGTAAATCTTGACTCTGTCATCAAAAACTGGTTTCTCTCTAAATTCTAAATTCTAAATCTTCGTGAGATTCAATGGGGGAAAATCCATAGACACACACACAGGTGTATATCATTCCTATTAAAATTGAAAGAGCTCCTCCGTCGTCCTTATTCCTTCCTCTTCTACTTCTACAACATACTTCTATCTATAGACGACAGATCCGAGTTCAAGAGGGAGAGAGAGAGAGAGAGGATTCCAACAGATTTCCTTCGTTCGTTTTCATGTCTCCGTCTCCTTACGTAAGCATAAGCATCTTATGATTCTCCAAGGGAATACTTAATACTAGTCAAGTGTACATAAGTACAATTATAAATAATAACACATTTCCTAAAAATACACACGACACACCACGGCAGAGGACGGGTGGAACGATGAATCAATTTACTGATACATCTGTAATTCTGTATAGAATTAAGAGAGGATTTTATAGAAGAAAAATTCATTATCATCTTGACTCTGAGGATGAAGATGAGGATGAAATGAAACTCTGAGCCAAAGCCGTTTCTATACATACCTACAACGACTAATCGTTGGTCGTAAGTATTCTCAAGTGTATACATACTGTACAACTTCCAAAAACATATAATACTAATAGGTCTGCTAAGGAAAATGCTCAGGAAAAAAAAAGGTACAACAATATTTATACACACAACACATACATTCGGCCAGGTAGTGAATACATAAGAATGTGAATGTGATGCGTGTTCCCCTACTTGTGAATTCATACAGTCGCGTACAGTATGTACGAACCTCTCCACATATATATCGTACGTATATAGTACGATATATACACAAGGCACAAACAGAAATGTTCGTATACATATAGGTATAAAAAAATGAACATTTACTCTGCCCTATCAAAACATATGTGTATGTGTAGAAAGTAGTGAGCGTTTTTTTTGTTTTGTTTTTTTGTTGGACCCAGCAGTTTGATCTTTGTTCTCACGATTTTTTAATACCTAATCAATTTTTTTGTTGTATATAGTCAATCGCGCGCCCGGCTCACTCTCAAACTCTCTTCTCGTCTCACATCTCTTTCTCTCTTCGTAAAAGCATCCCGTAAAAAAATGTACATTTACATATTGTTACCTTCTATATATTCCATAGCGTACTTTGTACAATATTATTTTTCATCCGTAGACACTATGAATCCACAACTCGGTCTCTCTAAACATCCGTAATAACTATGAGAAAAAAAGCACCAAACTATAAATCTAAGCAAAGCAAACATAAAATAACCGATATCAATATCAATAAAAAAATACTACACAATGTACAAGTCAAATGGTAAATGGTTATGGTCTGCAAAATACACAGAACTTTTTATTACGTATGAAGACGAACCCCCCATTTAGATTTTTCTAATGGTCCGCAATGTGAGTTGTGGAAGGAGTTAAAACAAAGGATGATTCAGAAAATAATATAGAAGATGATGTGATCTATGGCATGCCAATGAATAAACTGACACACGTACAGTCTACAGTTCTACACTCTACAGATATTGCAGCCTCTGAGGGAAATCGTTGGTTGAAACTATAAAAAAAAAGAAGAAGAAGATGAAATAAGAGAATGTGTGTTGTGTAAGCTCTTCCAGTTTGTATTTCGTGACTATAAAATCTTGTATGTGGAAACACTGCCCGACAAATACACGCACACACACACACAGACACAAACACAGACCAACT
This sequence comes from Gisinianus flammeolus, assembly GCA_034699125.1. NCBI lineage: Eukaryota > Metazoa > Arthropoda > Collembola > Symphypleona > Katiannidae > Gisinianus > Gisinianus flammeolus. The sequence continues at coordinate 93,730 of JAIUND010000203.1, read as the reverse complement.
GTTAAGCGTAAAAGTGTGTAAGATGAAAATGAAGGACGGTTGAGAAGAGGAAGAGAAACATGAGGAAGGCGAGGAAAGATGTGGCCTGCTCTCCGGGTCACGATCACACAACCCACCAAAAATCAACCAAACCGATGGAAATGGAAACACATCAGCGGAAATTTCTTCATTTCACCATCAAATATCCGCGTACCACAGCAACCATCGCCACTACAACTAAGTACATGAATAATGCATCTTGTGCATCCAGTATGGACTTTTATATGCTATTTCTCACTGGCTATTTACCTCTCTCTCTCTCTCTTACTTCATCCATCTTTCCATTATATTACGTCCGCCGCCGGTTACTCAACCAAGGGGGAAAAAAGCCAATAATAAAAACTAAATTGAGTAGAATTTATTTAAATTCACTCACATCATCGAGTCAACTGACGTGTACGACGTCCTCGATGGCGGCTGTAAAAAAACGTTAAAGGACGTTAAATTAAAACTACCCACAATTCAACTGTCTAATCGTCATTTGTCAGACTTAGAATGCACACAAAGTTTTTTTTATACAGATTTTTTTTATGGGAACAAAAACAATAAAAGAAAAGAAAATACCTTTCACGGGAAAAAATGGAAAAAAATATCATAATTCCGCCGTGTTCCTTCAAGTTCTTCGCAGTTGTGAGGAAATTATTGATGCTTAATGTTGAGCTCGGTTGCTTCGGTTTGATAGCGGATGAGACAGTTTTTGTTTTTGTATTTACACACTAGAAATATGAAATATCAATAATGTACGAATGGAATTTGAGCTAATCCTATGATTTTGCTTTCAAACTCGAATTGAATGATTCAACACAAATATAAACACACACAGAAACCACTTAAATAATATTCTCATCTATTCTTTATACATTACTTTTGAACGCTCACGTTTACATTGAGCTTACAATTAGTGAAGGTGTCTTATTTATTTGAATAGACGAGGAGACGGACATGAAATTGCCTTTGCCTTTTTCTTTACGTGACGCTGAATGAAATCGAATACAAGTTATACTCTGTCTGCATCAAAACACCACAAAAGTCTACATTGTGTACATATCTGTCTATATATATATATATGTACTACAGAAGATATGCATATAGGCATTCACTGGAAATCTCCATGGTAGAATCTCAATCTCAGCTGAAACAACATCACTCACCGTATGGAAAATGAAACAATTCTCTCTCCATCTCATACATTCTCCATTGACAGTTTATTGGATTTAAATTTGGCCACAGGAGATGTATGATAGATTCAACTGGAAATTGTTCTCGGTTCGAAAATCAAAAGCTATTTATATACATTGTATGTATACAAATCCTTCATTTCATTGTGAACAAAGGGAAAAAGAGATTGGCTACTCTCGTCTGTGGTTTTAATTTTGGTCCCCACTAAACTGTTTCGTTTCTGTTTTTTGCGGTGCTATTTAACTATGTACTGAATTTAATTTAATCAATGTTTCAGTCGATTCATTCTGAGTCTGATCATGAGTCCGACCAACATTGTTGCTGTTCTCCATCGCATCGCATCGTCTGAACGAATGGAAACTATCCAGGAGAAATCCTGCCTGCTTGCCTGCTCCATGTGCATAAGGAATCTCAGGAATTTTCTTGCGTACAAAATGAAATGGTTTTCTGTGAGCTCTCATAGAATAATAATTGTTATTCTGTATGATACATAGAGTTATGTAGGTACATATATTCTTCTATTGTAATTGTAGGTACATTCTACAGTTCTATTGTACATAGACGCACGTCTCATGTATACATTTTTATAGAGCATTTTCTAGTTTCTCCATGAGCAAGAATGATGTTCTTTTTCCCCCTCTCTCTCTCTCTCTCTCTCCTATCTGTAGATGAATGTTAGCGATATAGAGAAACGGGGGGAGAAAAAATGACTTTGGTTTGCCTGGAGCGTCGGAGCACTTAACACCTTGAAATTTTGGATGAGTCCCTTGATTGACCATGAAAATGAAAATGACAACAAGGAAAAAAAACAGTCGGAGGTTTCTTAACGCTCGCTATCGGGAAAGGAAAAGGTCGACCAACCAAACAAAAAAAAAGAATGAAGAGAAGAGAGGGAAATGAAGTGTGTGCGAGCATGTGCCGAGTCACACTCGCAAGTATTAAAAAGTATTAAAAGTGGTGTTCTCTCTCTCTCTCTTTGTAGACATGCTAGTATTAGTATTATTCTATCTTGATCTAGCTTATTTCCAAACATCACACAATTCCAAATCCAACCCCTAAATTACATACTCCGTTTTTGTACTTTTCATCCGGATTTCTTCTGTATATTACTCTACAACACAAATCTATCCTTTTCCATATTCATATTCCAAGGTATTAAGTATTAATATCTGTTGTACTTACAGAATACAGCTCGAGAATTATTTTTGATATACATATTCACATTTCTATTGTTTACGGATATGAAATGCACAAAACAAAACGAGTGTAACTACATATGTATTAAACATTTTTTTTATGATATGACTTTTGTGAGGAATGAAAAAAAAATCGGGATGGAAATGTGCGGAATAATGAAAAGGATCAGATGAGAAAGAGATGAAAGATAGAACACGTCCATGTTTTGCAGTAGGAGTCAGACGAAGAGCAAAAGCAATAGCAAGCTCATGCTCAGGACAATGGATTGAAATCCTTAAAGAATGAAATGACGACTACATGGACGGTCTCCACTCTCAAATATTATCCGTGTAAGTATATGTGAACGATAGACGAGGAAGAAGAAGAAGAAGAAGAAGAAGAGGAGAAACGACGTTTTCATTTTTTCTAAGTCTCTAGTCTCTGTATTATTCAGCTTAGAGAATGATTTCATTGATCGTCGAGCGTCTTTCTTTCTTTCTTTCTCTCTTGGGGATCTTTTGCTGTTACATTGTAGACTGTGTGGGTGACTTCTTTTTGTTCATTCAAAAACAATTCAAACAACAAGTTGAAAACAATGCAAGTGAGGAGAGAATTAGGGAGATTATCTATTCAGGTAGCCTCAGCCTCTTTGGCGCTCTCCTCAACTCAACTCAACTCAACTCCATGTACATATACTTGTACGATATACCTGTACATGGTTACTTTTGAATTAGTAGGTTGTACATACCAATGCGTCCATGCTCAATGCTCAATGCCTATGTATGAAGAGGAATAATTTGCATTCTGCATATAACATCCCTATTAATTTCTACGTATTATATGCAAGAAGTAATAATAATATGCATTTGCATTTGTTTGGTTGGTATTGATATGGGTATGGATGGGGATGACGAGGATGACCATGGCCATTCTCACATGATATCATATACGAACAGGCATACCATCATAATCATAATAATTCCTTATATTTCTTCCTACGAGCATTCATTTGATTCCTTTTTCAACATTTCATGCCCATGGCTCAACACGTCTACATGATATGTTATGATATGAAATGATACACCAACAAGATTTGACTTTCATCTATAATTTATACATCAAAATATTGTATAAGATATAGGTACATGCAGATGCAGACTGCAGACTAACAGAATATGATATGATACACCTTGTAAATATGTATAATTCAACAAACTTACATCCAACTCCAACCAACAGAAAAATGAACTGAAACGGACGTTTGCCTGTGTATCATCTGTCTATTATTGTGAAAAAAAAACAGCCAAGTCAAAGGGACAAGAATGTATGGAGTGCAATGTAGTGTGATATGTGATTTCATACATAGAAATTCACGATTGGGCCTGATGCTGATGCTTTGTAGTAGTTGACTCTTTTGGAATGGTATATGAGTTAAGAGGAGCAGGAGCAAGATCAGAAGAGTCAAAAGAGAGAGAGAGAGAGAGAGACAGAGAAAAAAAATCTGAATCTCTGATCAAGTGGAGCATTCCAGTGAAGTGAAGTCATGTGTAAAATGACCTGATTTGAATCTGTAGCAAGAATCTCAAGACTTGAGAGAAATGGAGAGAGAGAGAGAGAGGAAAGAGCAAAAGCAAACTCAATACTCCTCTTCAAGTCTCAAGCTATTATCTATTATGTAGTAGGGGGAATAGCAATTATATTATACGTTTTAGCTTATAGATGATCATATCGGTCTACCTGTATCATGTAATTTATAGGTGCATCCAGCCAGGAGCAACCCAGCAAGTCAGTTCAGTCTCTCTCAGTCTACTATTTACTCGTAGTCTCAACGTTTGTGTATGTTTGTGTGTGTGCTTGTGTGTACATTACATACACTCAAAGTGTGTATGTGTAGATTCTAGATTGTAGACTTTGTGCTGTGGCAATTTTTTTTTTTGCAAAACTAGACAGCACACAGAGCAGTGCAGAACACAGAAGACTCATTGAATTGAATAGTTGGGGGGAAAAGGACGTAGTTTTGCATATTTTCTGCATCACTAAACTTGTTATACTATGATTTTATTTCATTTTTAATGAAACGGAATTGAGAATGATGTATGGTAGGTCCGTGTTCCCATCCACACACACACACACATAGTTTGTATATTATTATTATGCCTCGTGGCTACATGAACGATCGACATGAAATGGCGAAAACGTACAAAAACACACACATACACACACACTTTTCTCCCTATAGACATTCAAGTAAAAAAAAAAGTTGTACACCAATAAGGGAAACGGACAACGGAATGTCTGTAATGTAAAATGTAAAGTAAAATGGTCAAATAACTAAATAACTAAATAGCCAAATCTCAAAAGTCCAAACCATGTTGGCCTTTTTTTTCGTATTAGCATTAGCATCAAACTCTCTGAACATGAAACTTTTACATAGGGACTTGTTAATGTCTCTAAAATGTTGATTGATGCTCTGTACACAATGTACATTTTTGCACATATTTCTCTTCCCTAGTCTTAAATTTACATGAGCCAATATGATTGTGCTCTTCCCATTGACATTGGCACTGGCATTGAAAATACAATGCATGCAGGTACATTTACATTTGGGCTATCTCCATCGTAAAAACAAATTTCCCAAGTGCTTCATAATGATAAGAGCAAGCGAAACAAACGAGGTATAAACGTTTGTCACAAAATGGACACTTTCCGCCTTTTTTTTGCCTTATGAATAAAAATATCTGTAAAGATAAAGATTGCAGAATTTTTTTTTTCTTTGTAATCTTAATTACCCCAAAGAAGTATACGACCATAAAAATTTGGTGATGGTCAAAAAATTCTCTTGCAATAAAAATATAAAGAAAGAAAAGAAAAGTCTCCGCAACAGGAAGTTGAAGAGAGATTCGTTTAGAGTAGGTCGTTCGATTGTATTAATGACAATAATCATGATAAACCATCACCATTCAAAAGAAAGCAGTAAAGAGATTTGAATACTCAAAAAATGGTAATTAGTTTTTTCCATTTCTCAATGCGGTGTGATTTCATATTACAGGGGAACAAATCATGAAAATGATGGGAATGGGAGACAGAGTTGAGTTTGTGTGTGAGTGGAGGGCTTAATAAAAAGAATTCAACTCGGAGCAAATGATATAAAACTATATAATAATGATAATAATACTAAACCGTGGTCAGTCAATTAGATATGATAAGTATCTTCCCCTGATCATCACCATCATGATCATCATCCCATCAGCATTTACATTTACCACTCGCTCGGATCATCACCATCATCATTGCGGATCAAAGGAACAAGGAAAAGAGAAAAAATATATACGATATTTTGCATCTCACACATTCTCATATACAGCTTTAAAAACTCTCATGAGTTTTAAGTATATAGCTTTGAGAGAGTACACGCATCAAAAATCGGCATCGGCATCAACATTCGCATACAAGTGAGTGAATTATCATATTTAAATTGAGCATTTTTTCCCATTCAAAGTCAAACTGGACTTGGAATTGCACAAATTTGTAAAGAGATGGAAAAAAGATTGGAAATTGTACGTTGGACGGATTATCTGTATTTGAGATGTGTATAATAATAATAATAATTATGATTACATCTGATTATAATGGACATATGAATGAGAGTCTGGCGAGTGTAAAATATACAATTTGAACTTTTTGAACGAATGAAAATGAAGTGATGGCAAGTCATTTGTACACATATATTTTCAAATTGAACATTCCCAATTCCTGGGTACAGATTGAGAGAATATCTTACAGGAGATGAGAGTTTGACTATGAATGAAATGCAAAAAGTAATAATAAAATGTAAAAGTGCGTACTTACCACTGTGTATTCTGAAATGTGCCTGGAAATCAGAGAAACAAAATCAAAATGAATATATATAAAAATGATTTAAAATAATAATGATAATAATAATAATAATAATAATAATAATAATACAGGTAATAATAAATAAATATGTAGGGATGGATGGATGGATGGAGGATGGTGGGAGATAATGAAATGAAATGTACCTTCAAGTGAGATGATTTGGTATACACTTTGGTACAACCTGAAAATCATGGAATAAATGTTAGAATCCTCATTTGGTGGATGTGATTATAGGTATTAATCCGAGCATGGCCAGAGGCTTCGTCTCGTCAAGCAAGTTTATTAACTCTGTCACTCATACCTTGCTCCTCAAATTAACATTTCCCCCTATATCATCTCTCTTTCTTTCTCTCTCTCTCTCTCTCCATCTTTCTACCTCCATTCCATTCCATTCGTATTCTATATTCATTTCCACTGTTGACTCTTGACTCTCTCATCTCAACATGCAGATATTGAATGGAATGGAAAAGCAAAGTAACAACGAACGTCAACAGTCAACAACAACAGCAGGTCTAAACACATTCAAATGAGTTAGACACCAAAAGCCATTTGAAACCATGTGTGTGTGTGTATTCTGTGTATGTTTGTAATTTCATGCGTCGCCCCCGTATCTCAGTACAAAACAACAGTCAACCAAGACTAATTGAGTTTTCCATAAAACGTCTATTCCATTATCATCACATTTCGTCATTTCACTCATTTCATCTCATCGCATTCACATTACATCTCCTGCATTTCTTCTTTTTTTTTTTTCCCTTCACCTTTGATTTTGACTTGCAAGTTGCAAACTCTTTTTTTCTTCTTTTTTTTTTTCAAGGAGCTTTTAAACATACTGTCGACTGTCGACTGTCAACATGATCGTGTTTACAAAGTTTTTATAAACTATCTGTAGAGTTTTTACCTGTACCTGATACGATGTTTTGATTTAGATTTAGATTCTGATGGGTAGTTTTCATGTAGACTCTTGAATACTACGATGGTAATATTAAATTACAATCAAATTACAGATACACTTCACACACATACACACACACACACGACTCGGTCACAAATGCACACGATGAAGTGTATAAAATATTTTCCGAAGAGATCTCTTATACTCTGGAAATTAAGGCCTTTCTAACGTATTTTGAACTTGACAATCAATTTTAATGGATTTTTTTTATGCTGGGAGAAAAAGCATGCGCAAAATCCTATTTGTTTTTGTTTTTGTGGAAGTTCCAAGAATAATTGTCAATTTAATGGAATTTGATTTTTGAATTTTGATTTCCTCTACTCTACATGCTCGGATTAATTGAATTGAAATCCTTTTTTCAAATCGTACATGTCTTTTAGATAGTACACAATGGATTTTTATTTGTATTCGTATTTTATTTTTTTACCAGGGTAGTCACAATGATGAATTCGTCGTTTCTCCAGTTCAGGATTGTTCCGCCTGTTCCATTTTACTGAAAATTCATAAAATGGATAAAAATGTGATTCATGCAACAGATATTATTTAGACATTCTTTCGTTTTTTTTCTAACTGTAGTCCATTTACAAATTTACATGAATGATAGATAAAATATAATAAATATATATAAGTATATATAAATATAGATATGTGAAGGGAAAAATGCATTTGCATATATGGTATACATAAGTATATGGATGTATTGTCTAACCTGGGTTTGGAGATACGATGAGATTAGGATTAATCCCGGAACCAGAATCACTAGAATTATTAAGATTTTGAATGCCGCTGGAGGAGGAAGAGGATGAGGATGAATTATTATTAGTATTATTATTATTGTTGCTGGTGATGAGGGAGTTGCTTCCAGAGCTTTGAGTGTCACCATCATTACTATGGCTAGATGCGGATGTGGATGATGGATTTGTAGCATTGGGAGGTGGAGGAGGTGGTTGTGGTTGGGACATCCGACTCAAGTTCGATGCTTTACTGAAGTACGGTGGAGGAGGCGTTCGACGGACCAGTGATTCCGAACCTGGAGAACCTAAGAGGGCTGCCATTCTCAGTTCCTTAGATTTGCAACATTTATTCTACATTCTAAATTCTACATTCTACGTTTTCTATGTACAAAATATACAACTAGAAAAGCTCTATGGACTACAGCTAAAAAATATAATAGGGGGAAATGAATGATAAATGTATATAGATAGTTATATAATATGTACCTGGATCAGAGCTGGGAGGTGTGGGAGGGATGTAGACTCTCGGTGAGTTGGAGTAAGTCATTTTTAAATTGGAATATCGATATTGATGAATGGAAGTATTGATTTGATGTTGTTGCTGTTGTTGTTGTTGCTGTTGCTGTTGGGATTGTTGACTGGGGCAGTGACTGACATGATCCAGGAGAAGAGTCGGCGGAGGTGTTGAATGAGAATAATGCATATTTTGTATGAGGAAATGCTGTTGTTGTTGTTGCTGTTGTTGCATATGCGAATGTGACTGATGAGCTAATTGTTGTTGTTGTTGCTGTTGTTGGGAATGTTGGGATTGGGAATGTTGGTTAGTTTGTTGTTGGGATGATGAGTTGGATGGTTGGATTTGAATATCATCAAGTAAAGTCGCACTGGAGCCAGCCAGTGATGTGAAATCCCCAAAGATATCCGAAGGATTATGACTGGGTTCCATTTTAGCAATGTCTTCCCACGGGGGTAAAGAGACGGGTCCAGGTCGGAGGAAAACATCATCATAGATGGAATTGGGACTGGGCATAGCAGATGGATTCGAACCACTCACTAAACTATTGTACATATGGTGCTGTTGATGTTGTTGATGTTGTTGTTGTTGCTGTTGTTGTTGGTGTTGATGTTGTTGATGTTGTTGATGCTGATGGAGTACCATTCTATGGTCAATCGAGGAATGGATATCCGGACACATCACGCTCTGTCCAAGCTCCAATTCACGCTTTATCCTATGTTTGTTCAGGTAAATATCCAACTCATGTTTATCCTGTAACATTTTTTAGTCAACACACAAAGAAAAAAACAAACTTTAATTTACAATTCACAATTTACAGTTTACAATTTACAATTTACAGTTTACTACATCATTTTAACTGCTCGTATCATGTTAATTATGTACAATTTTTTTCCTATCATAACTCGTCCATTCCCTTATACATCAAGAAACAATTCTTTTGTCTTTCTTTTTACGTACCGTCCGAGTCTAGAGTCTAAGAGTTTCTGTGTTTTGTGAATCATATTATTATGTAGTTAATATTTTATATATTTTTATACATATTTTTTTTTAATGAATGTCTAATTTTCCCTTTTAAAGAAATGTAGCTGAAAGATTCGCAAGATTTTTTAATGATGGAAATGACAAACAGCGGCGTTTCATACGTCAAGTCAATCAAATTTTAGTAGCTAATGTAGCCAAATATGGGACTTTAAGTTACCTACAAGTTCATTTTGGTTTTGGACTTGGTCATTTAAGTCGATTCACATATCAAAAAACCATTCTGACTTGTACATTGTGTATACGTTTGCTCTTGCTCATATAGAGAGATAGTCTATCCTGAACATTGTATTTACATACATTGTACAGGTTGCTGGTTGTTGTTCCCTCCACACACACACACACACACACACACACACACACAAAGACACAAATGTATAACGTATAAGTACATGTTTGCCATTTTATTCACAAGTAAAACCTTCATTATCTAGCTTTGAGCCATGTTTTGTGCCAACTCGAGTTGTTTTCTCGTTTTCTCAATGTCCAGAGTACCAAAGACAAAACCATAATATGAATAAAAAAATCATTGTATATTATCCGTGTACATGATTATTAGATCTTTCTTCTCTCTCTCTCTCTCTCTCTCTCTCTCTCTCTATTTGCCGCTTTCTACAAGTCTACAAATCTTGACTACACATCTACATCTATACAATTCTACACCCATGAACTCTTAGGCTAAGAGCTTTAGCACACCGACACTCAGAACTCAAGAACAGGCAAAGACCAAGACAAAATGTCACTTTTGACAACCAACTTTTTTTATACTATAAAAAATCTCTCGCTTGTTTACTTTTTTTGTCTATACTTTGACCAAACTTTGAAAATTCTCAATCAATCACTTAAAACAAATTCTCATAAAATTTGGTTGAAATTGCAAAAGAGAGGAAACAATAAAGTTGGAAAGGATTTCCCTGTGACAAATACAATTGTGAAACGATCACTAAAAATCTTTGGAAACACCGAAATTTATGAAGAGCAAAGAAAAATAGGACGTGAGGAATTGAAACTCTTGAGCTTCCAGTTTTTTTCTCTCTTTCTCTCTCGCTCTTTTGGATGTGAAAAGAGACGGGAGAAGACAAAGGTAAAAAGACATGTAAAAGAGAGAGAGAAAGAAAGAGAGAGGGAAATAATTTTACAAGCTTATTACAAACGACGGCATTTATGACTCTTTCCTCTTCGTTCCAGCAAAATGAATGTTCCTGTTCCTCCTGCATTTTCCCATTTCCCATTTTACTGACGACTGACATTGGCAGTGAAATGTACATACGCTCCGAGTTCGTTCCACACACACACACACACAAACACTAACACAAACATGCCTATACACATTTTGGACTCGAGCATAAATGTTTATTGTTCATGTAAATATTCCCAAGTATCTCATTCTTCCGTTCATCTTCTTCCACATCTTCTTCTTCCTCCTACAGAACTACAGAAGAACGTCAGACCATGTGTACACCTGTGATATCGATCTATGCAAATGAGCTACAGGCTCCATTACCCCATTTACGTTATCTCAATATAACAACAGCAACCATAACAATAACGAACGATACACACACTCATACAGAGCCAGAGCAAGAGCAACCTGGTTGGACAGTTTTTTCTTCTTCCTATTTTGTATTTACTCTTCCTTTCACAAGTATTTGGAGTGAGTTTCCAAAAGTAAAATGATGATGACAATGACTTGAGTCACCATCACCCAATTTCCCGTGAAATGAAACTCTCGCGTGTACTTTACGTATGTACAGCAGAGGAGAGTACGTAAATATCGTACACAATAAATATAGGAAAAGGGAAATGACTCCTTTGGCAGCTCAGATTTTGTGTACACTGTATGTAATGTACAAACTACAAACTACAACTGAACACTCGGAATGACGCAGTAAATAATTATACATTTGTATATATATAATATACATCTCTCAATCTGAATGTATATATATTCGTACATGAAAATAAGGTGAGTTCCTAGCAAAGACCGAGACGACGAGTTGGCAATTCAAAAGGCGGTGAGTAAGTAAACTCTGATTAATTAGTCGTAAAACTGACCAGTGAAACTCCATTAAGAAGATAAAGAGCTCATTGGGAATGGAGAGAACACACGTGGCCATACGATTGTTTCCCCCCCGTGCCTTCCTTCATCCATATTGCATATACATACGCAAGATGAATATCTTTTAATTCCAATTTAATTAAATCACAGTCTGTAATGTCTCATTTAATTTGAATTTTATGTGTACTCTTTCCTCGTCTTTCCTTGTCGCAAGGGAATTTTGATGCTCTTTTGACCTTTTTTGTTGTGGTTACAACGGATTTGTTCGTTGATACAATGATATTGAAATTCGTGTATGAAGACAGAGTTTCTGATGGTGCAGCTGGATGTCGGTACATCAATGATGAAGAACAACAGTGAGATTTTTTCTTTGTGCAAATTCCTGTGAAAAATTACCCAAAAGTTTTATTGCATTGTTCTACGGAAGAGGACGAAGTATAGCGAAGGTGCAAACATTTCTATATAATATTAAGTTTGTGTGTGTGTGTGGTTTCCAATTACAATTGCAATTGCACTATTCCATTTCAAGTCCATTGCAAATTTTTCTCGTCGGTATAGACTATAGAGAGAAATGAAAATGAGACGAGACAAATACAAAAAAAAAAAATACAACGGGGAAGAAAACTGGTAAAAAAAGCCGTTGGGGATGAATAAGAAAAAATTTGTTTTTAAAAGTCTTCTTCAGTTGATAAGAAAAAGAAGAAACTGTGAAGTGTTTGCCTGTTATTGTTGCTGTGTGTGTTGAAATGCCACATCTTAATAAATTAAAACCCACTAAATATGAACAAGTTGACCGTCGAACATTATTTGGGCTTTCCTTGTTGTGTCAGGGAAATTTATTTGCCACGTACAAATGTGCAGATAAGCGCTAAAGACGAAATCGGAGGTGGAAATTGAGAAAAACAATTTATCTTTTTCCTCACACAAACGTACAACACACAACTACATCCAAACAAAGTCTCTCTCTCTCTCTCTCTTCGACTTTTTCTTTTTGTACTTTATACCTTACATTCACTCCATGAATTTTGGATTTGAAGTTTTGTTCTTGGTTCTTTGGGACTTGGGATTTGAGACTTTTGAAGAACAAAGTGAAAAATGGGGAAATAAAAAAGCGGGACCAAAAACCAAAAGCAACCAAAAGGGCGGTGAAGACACCATTTAAGATTTAATACAAATTCTTATTTTCCTGGCAATAAGTTGAGACATGCTAGAGCAATGTTATAACTTTATGACTTATGACACAGTTTGAAAACGCCTTGCATTGTCCTATCTGTATACTGTATACATTGAGGATTTGCCGTAAAAAGCAAATCCACCTCCAGTCAAATGTCTCCTCTCTTTCTTCTTCTTTTTCTTATTTGCCTGTATTCTCTATATTAATATATTATGCACTTGAGTCTCAGTATCACCATGAAAAAGATGAACAAGAACACAAACCAAAAACGAATGCTCTCGGGATATACAGATCTGTATTCTCCAACAAAAATTACACTCACTCACTGCCAAATTTACTCCACTATTTCATGTCCATGGTCTCGTTTCCAACGGTCTACACTCTCAAGTGAATCATTTAAAAAAAATCCCGTGCGGAATGTTAAACTGTCAAAAACAATCCCGTCGATTCTCATCTTTGAATTTGAAATTAGTCTATTAAAAAAAACTGTGGAATTTACTCAACAAGCAATTGAATAAATAAAACGTGTTTACACACACACACACAGAACCAGAATATACCAGAATATCAAACCATCAGAATTTGCCATGTGCTCACTTTTTTTTCCTCCATCGTTCAGAGAGTTTAGAGTTTATAGACCACGAATTGAATGGTGGACGGACGGACGGAGAGCCGCAGCAGAGAAATAGACCATAGCAGCACGGCACTGTGTAAATCGGGCAATGAGTTTGACTTTCTGACACGGACACTGATATTCGTACCTTTTCAAATAATAATAATATCCAACAACTGCACAACTCCATACTCAAATATCGTACAGTATGCAGTTGATAAAGATGTTACTTTATACAAAACTTCATTTCATTTCAATGGACTTTGCATTCTCTCTCTTCTTCTGTTTTGCCTTGGACTTGGACTTGGACCAAACACTTTTTTTTGAGAGAGAGAGAGCGAGAAATATCAGAGCTCATTCATAAACAACGGATGAAGACAAGACGATGGTTGGAAACCAGAAAATCGTAGTTGGGGTCAACTTTTTGGAGTACTCTCATCGTTTCATCTGTTCTGTTCTCCGTTCCTTGTGCAATCAGAATATTTGTATATAGTAATATGGTGCACTTGTTTGTTTCTGTTTTTGTTTTGACAATAGACTTGCTCTTCACGTTTGCATATTATGTGTGTTCGTTCCCGAAAAGAAAATCCAAAACGTTCCAAGAGAGACAGAGGACAGAAATTTCCCCTACATTTTGATATTTGATATCTCTTGACAACCCACCTCGATAATCGAATGGAACTGCAGACTGCAGAGCACACGTTTGAAGATGAGCTACAACATATACAATCTGTAAAGGGAAGGAAGAAGAAGAAAAAGAAGATGAGGATGATGATGATGATGAAACGGCTAGTTTGGAAATGGGAAGAGAGAGAGAGAGATTTGAAAGTACCACACGACCAAGTACGAAATACATGGATATATGTCAGACAAGAAGAATTATGGCCATAGGTCAACGCCGTATCATCATCTCTAAGAGCTGTAGACTCAGCATTTGTCGTTTGAATTGTTGAAGCAGTATCTGTATCTGTATTGACTGTATTCTGTATGCACAAACTGCAGTCGACTAAAGGCTGTACCGGTACGAATACGTACAGCGTACAGCAGAAATATATTCATTTGATAGAGGAGTAGGAAAAGTAAAGAGCAAAGAGACGGTATGCAGTATCTGTAGAGACAATGGACAGATTCATTGGACATGATGATATTAAATGGGAGAAATGGAGAAATGAAGCAAGTTGAAGACGCTGTTACAGGTTGTACACTTTGTACAGCAGTCGTCTTTTTCAAACGAACAAGTTGTACGGTTCCTTTTTCTCCGTCTCTATACATATCTTACTGCATACTGTAGAAGTGTAGAATGTAGATAGAAAAGACGTTGGAGAGACAGAGACAGAGTGTGAGAGACAGCAAGAAAGGGCAGACATACTCACACGCACCACCAACAACTAATTCATAGGATACTCGAAATGGGGTTGTAAATCAAGATACTTATCAGCACACACACACTACGCTACATCACATCACATCACACTATACACTACAGATACAGAACTTCAGATACACACACACACACACTGTCGACTGGCCAGAGCAGAGTGAAAAAGTGTTGAGAAAAGTTGTCTCTGGCAGACTTCTGATCCGAATTCTCCAGTCTCATCGTCAGTCTCCACTTTTTACTTTTTTCTTCACATTCACATGAAGGAGAGGAAATCTTTCAATATCCACATTTGTACATTTTGTACATGTTTCTCCTATTGCCTTTGCCTACGTACAATTCCACCTCCGTCCGTCCCCCCGTAGTAGTCCGTAGTAGTCCGTACGTACACATTTATACACTTCTCAGCCTCATCACTTACGCTTTCGTTTTACCAATTATCCTCGTATGCAACTTCACAGAGTACAGATATAAATACAAAATAAAATACACACAAAGTCCTGTGTGTGCCCGTACAACTGTTCAACTGTGCAGTGTATCTGTCTGGTCTGTACTCTGTACACACGTAGATGTAGATGTAGATGTGGACCATGAAAAACGAATAATACAGTTAACTCAACTCCCGACTTTTTTTTCTTTCTCCAACTGGAAGTTGAAGCTGAAGTTGAAACTCTCAAAAGTTGAGCTGTGTGTTTGTGGAGTTTCTTGAGCTTGAGCTCCTTCAAACTTGTTCGTCCATCCGTTTTTACGTAGTTTCTACTATACAGTTTACACTTTACACTTTACACGCTATACTGACTATACTAAAAAGGCTAAAAAGACACGTAGGGAAAGGAGTGTGGATCTGTGGAGTTTGAATAGTTTTGGTAGTTTATTTAGTTGGAGTTAGTTTGTCCGTGGCAAACGTCGTCGTCGTCATCATAAGTCAAATCATCGTTAAACTAATCACAAGACGATTTCAAGTTGACTTCCACATGGAATATTTTCTAATATGTTTTTACACACAAGTAATCCCTTTCTCTCTTTCGCTCTCTCCTTATTATTATATCTGTTTTTGAATGTACGTACAGATGTAGAATATAGATATGCAGGTGCGACTTACTAACTATATACGAGGGAAAATAGGAGAGGTTTAAAAGTTAAAGATTCTCATTCGAACATATGTCATTAAAATACATGAATTCGACAGTGTGTATACTTTTTTAATACATAATAAAATGACAATGTTCCATCGTAACTGTCATTCTACCGCTTGACTTTTGACTTTTCCCTTTACTGTACTATTTAGTATATTTGATACTTGGATTTCAGACATTTCCGAACCCAATTATATATATGGAGCTCCGTGACAAACTCTCTTGTGAATTCCCAACATTCACACGACAATAAATATTTTCAAAGCTCCGAATCCTGTCGGCTACACACATTATCACTTTATCCCCTTCATCACATACACACCATTCACCATTCACCATATACAAATTGCATGGAGAGTGTTCAATGTATAATGTACAGATATATGTATAGTATACGCAGGTTTAGATTTTAAACTGATCCTTAAGGCTCTCAACCCTCAACTCTCAACTCTCAACTCCCACAAAAACCTAAACGAGTTAAAAGCTATAGTAAAAAATTACTCAAGAGAATCTCTAAGGATCATACCAAAGTACGATTTCCTTTTAGACACTACTCACCACTGACTGAACACACACACAAACACATGACACACAAGGAAATAGAACGAGAGTTGAGGGTGGATACTTAAACTGACGACTGCAGTATACATACGATACAGTAGGTACTATTATACAGATAGTGGTAAAATTCTATGGATATTACGAGAGGAAAGGTGTCTGAGTATACGATGAGAATGAAGAGAGTCAAGTGTAAACATGCGACTTGTTCATTCACTTTGAGATACTCAAGGTATATTCTTCGTAGTATTTCGTTCGGGTCAACTCACCATTTCCATTGCCATTAAGGAACACCACACAAGAAATAAAAAGGGATGATAATGATGATGATGATGATGATGCTTTTCTCGATGGATTTATCCAGTCAAGAGCAAGACCACAAAGACAGCTTTAAATTTTTTTTAACCCATTCAATCCAATTTTCAATTTCTCCATTCATTTTTACGATTATTATTATTTCTAGAAAATTGTATAGCTTTATATTGTATTTTTCCTTTTTAGATTTGGTTTGATTGAATTATTTCCCTCTCAACATTTATTTTTGTATTTTTGTATTTTGTATTTTGTATTTTGTGTTTTCTCCACTAAAATGTATACAGATGAATTAGTTAATTACTCTCCATTCTTCAAGGTTTCCAACTATCTATAGACTACACGTACAGAGAGATGTTGTAGAAAATGCAAGCTGAGAATCGACAAGAGATTCTCGTTTTGCATTTCGTTTCACTGGAACTGTGGAACTTGAGACTGAGACTGGAGTTGGCATAAAAAGAGCCTGCGGCTGAAAAGTTGAAGCGAAAATGTGAAATGTGAAATCTGAATCTGAATACCAAAAGTTGAGTCTTTTGGTCTTTTACTTTCACTATGAAAATACTTAACTTTAGTTTAAATTGAAAACGCTTGAGACTGGAGAGTGTTAACAAAAAAATAAATTTCAAAAAAAACTTGAGGGTATCTGTCGTCTGTAGTCTGTAGTCTGTAATGTAAACTCTAACAAAAAAAAAAAAATGTAATGTAATAATTTTGTTTTACTCTTCGCAAAAGCAAAAGAATAGTGGGGACAAAATTCAAACTCTCCATACATGATTTCCTTGTAAAAAAGTTTTGTCTTTCTCTCTCGTGTAGGTAGAATAGAAACAAAGACAGAAGGGAAGAGATACGGCTAATCATAAAGACAAACCCAAAAGACTAATCATGATTATAATCTTAATCATGAAGATGAAAGCTGATTAGTTGTCGTTGTCTTTAATCTGAGGGCGAGAATTACTTAAGATACATGTAGGATCATCCACATCCACATCCACAGTAATTCATCTCGTATACCATGATCATCAAGCTTATTACACATGATCTACAATCTATACAGGATTATCTGTACAGACAGTAGTTAATTTTTTGAACAGTGTACATACCTACACCTACTTATACTCTGCTGTAAACATCATACATTTCTCCTTGTCTATTTGTCTTGGATTTGGATTTGGATTTGGATTTTTGACAAGTATGGAAAAACGAGTAGGAATCCACATCGACAGTTGAAGTAGCTGAAAACTTGAACAGTAAACTATACGAATATAAAATATAAAATCCATGAAGCCGTATATATAGATATTTAGATGTGTGCAGATCATCAAGGTTTCCCAGAAATTTGTCTGGAGAAGTCTGGAATTATCATCAAACTTCAACTTCCACTTCAACTTGAACATGAAAATGAATTAAAGTTTTCAGCAGTTGAACTCAAGTCTATATAAGTATTCTTTATCATCATTTTATGTGATAGATTTTAAGGGAATGAATCCACCCAAAATATTTATTTTTTCCTCACTCTTTTTCATTGAATCCCCAACGAAAAGCGAACCAGGGATTGATTGTTTGTTGCGTAATAACAATAACTAATTTAATGAACAACACAATTTTACCCTTTTCCATTTGAACAGACATTTTCAAAATCACCCGACAAAACTTGACTTCAAACAGAAAACAGAAAAATAAATCCAGTTGCTGGTTCAAAAAAACTGGCTCATTTTCCTGGATTCCATCCCAAATGTACTCTTTGCCCTCTTTTGCCTCATATACATACAAAAATCTATTGATCTTCTCTGTAATTACAATTAGCTTATGTGCGCTATTGACAAACAAAAAAGTACACAGTATACATTCCATGCATTCATTTCAACATTCAATATAGGAAAAACAAAACAAAAAAAAACACACTTTATTTTACCAATGCCAATACCATAGCTTTACGATTTCTATTTCTGTTACAATTGGATTTCCAATACAGATTTTGTAGTACTGATATATTTACACGCACTGTGTACATCACATCCCATCCCAAGTAACTAAATAACGAGTACCAATGTACAAGGAGCCGAGATTTCTACTCTCTTTACTTTCCCCATTTTTCTATTTCTATTTCTATACCTTTAAATCGTTGTTTTATTTCATTTCATTTCATTTTATTTATTGCGTGTTTCCCTGCTCAGTCGTCGTCATTCCTGCTGCCATTGTCATTTGACCTTTCCTCTCTGGCTCGTGCACAAATCCTCATCTTCAATAAAGTACATATATATATATATTCATCAAAGAAAGAAAGAAAGAAAGAAAGTCTGGACTGAAACGTGAACAATGTGTTTTGAGTGTGGAAATGAGTTCGAGGAAAGGTAAAAGCAATTGAGATTGTTCAAACTTGGAAGAAACTCGGTAGATTCTACCGGGCAGAAGCTCTCAATATACAATATACAAGAAAACTGTACAGATACAGAGATATTAGACTCCTCAAATGAAATTGAGAATTAAATTTGGTAAACAAAGGAAACTTTGTAGCGTGTGGACACACGGATATATTTAGAGAGAACAAACAAGTTCCATTGTATTCACAATTCACATACAGATACATCGAGAGCTCTCACTTATTGTTAGTACTGATACTGATATATATGGACTATGGACACACAATATCAGTCTCCATCTTAACGATTGGAGATACAAGGTGAGCTTCCCATGTCAGTTCAGTTCAGTTCTCTGCTCTTGTCTCCGTTTTCCGTATATTCCTTCCTGATGAAGGTAAATTGAAGTGTTGTCTACATAAAGGAACGAGGAGACGAGGAGTAGGAAAAGAGAGAGAGAACATACCTATAAGAGAAACTTGCAAGAAAAGTTATACAACTCAATCCTGGAAAGTAGCGACCAAAGGCCAAGAGAATATTGACGATGAAGATGACGATGACGATGACGATGACGATGACGATGACGATGACGATGACGATGACGATGACGATGACGATGAGAAGACTCAAAATGCTCGTTAGTCGTTTGTTTGGTGAAAGCGTGCAATTCTCCGTTCAAAAGGAGAAAGAAAACTTATACAAATGAAAAGGAAAATTAAATTAACACCATCATCAAACGGGATTCGCACGAAGCAATTTACAAATAAATGATATAATTTAAGTACAATTCACAATTGACGATGGACAATTTACAAAATTACAAATGACTGTTTTGTATTCTGAATGTACCATTTTTAGTCAATTAAAAAGGTGTTAGAGTCTCGAGTTTTGAGCCTTGAGTTTCAAGTTTCCAATTTCGTGTTGGAATGAAAGTTCAGAAAGTTGTGAATGTATTACTTTACATTAAATGTAATTTAGTATGGGGTGAAATCTAATATGTCGTTTTTTGCAAAAGCATTGCTAGTTTTTTTTATTTGAATTTTAAATGTTTTAATTCCTTGAGAAATGTTGTGCGAGTTTAAATCCAAAATCCAAAATCCAAATATCAATAGGAAGTTGACTTTATTATGGTTTTGTTGTGGTACATATTAGTAAAACATTAAATATTATGCATAGAAATTCTAAAGAGCACCACTTGAAAACTGACAGATCCGATCCAGACGCATTTGTGTTTATTCGTCAAATTTCGAATCTCAAAAACCTCACAAAACTATATACAGAGATGATCTCTGAGGAGGAGAGATCTAAAAACCCATATGCAGATGCTAAAACCCCACAAATATACAAATACACAACTACAAATGTACTCTGAGAATTTTGGTGCCTTGTGTTACATGACATGACGACATTTTGTGTATCTTGTTTCTTTTATCTGTATCTGTCTCAGATTGCTTGTGTCAATATACAGATATAGTAAATACGGAAGGATTCCTCTTCTTCTTCTTCTTCTTCGTCTTCGTCTTCTTTCATTTCCACAGCATATCTCAACTTCTCTCTCTCTCTTTATATTTCATATCCTCGGCTTCTTCCTATCATAACAAAAGTCCCACTGTGTATAAGCTCAAGCTCACAGACTCACAGACTCACAGACTCACAATGTCACTATGAGATATCTGTACAATTTCTCCCAAGTATGTAAGTACAAAGATCCCGTGTGTGTACGTGTACAACCAAGCCAAAGCCCCACCATTTACCATACGATATATAAACCATGTTCTTTAATCATTTCCCATATTCAAACTGTGTTTATGTTTACAAATCTACATACATAATATAATACGTATACATTATATATTTATGAAATATGAATGGAAAAGAATCATGGAAGTGAATGTAGATTCTACACTATTCTACACGAATGCACAACGACCACAAATACAAATTCATAGCATATAACACTTTGCTGTTGATGGTCATTTAAGTTCATGAGGCCTTTGGCTTGGCATATTCAGTGAGGAAATCAAGTACCTACTAGTACATAAATGATAATAGTAGTGAGAGTAACAGTAACAGCATTTCATGTAATCTTATTTCATTCCCATATGGTTATATGTACATTATTTTATTAACATTATACACATGCCATGTATACTTATAAGATTTTTGGGAGCTTCTAGCTGTCTATGAACTTCCGTCTCTCTCTCTGTCTTTCTCCCTCTTTCTGATTTTGATAAAAGCCGACGTATATGAAGTAATAGGAACAAACCACCAATCCGAGCATCAACACAACCAAGCAATGAGCCACTAAACAAGAACCATTAACAAAACTGTTTTCTATCCAAAAAATCCCCCCTCACTTGCTAATAAGCTTAGAGTGTCTCTGTCCATTTTTTTTCTTGCTTTCTTTGACGTGTCCCGAAACACACATAATATACCTATACGATATACATAAAAAAAAATCCTATAATCGCATAGTGTGAGTTTTTCGTGGTTCCAAAACTTCCAAATATAACATAAATGTCAAATATGTGTGTGTGTGTGTGCAATAGACAAGAGAGTAAAAAGTATTGTGACGACTTTAATTCTATTTCAACTTTCAACCGAATTGACTCGAGCTCTAGGTTTTTCCTGGCTTTGTCTGCTTATGAAAGAATTGTAACTGTACAATGTACACAAAACTCAGGTGGTGTATGTAATTTTTTGAGTTTAAACTTGAATTAAAAGTCTTAGTGTGTGCCCGAGGAGGCGAGTTATCTTTTCTCTCAATAACAATAATATCCCATATCATTTGATAAGATACGACCAAAACTCCAATTGAATGCAAACGAATATCTGTGGAAACAGAAATAGGAATAGGAATTTCGCCGGAATCTATACTTGAACAAATCGTGTACACTAATAATTATTATATAATAATAAATATCTTGCCATGGGATGTCAAGAGTCTAATCTTGAATGAAAACGTAATTCCGATCACTGAACTCTCCAATCAAACATCTCTCTATCGAGAGAGAGAGAGAGAGAGAGAGAGAATATGTGGAAAATATTTATATTTATAATTTATAGGGAGTCTCATCCCAGATTATTTTATTACTACGCTTAATAATAATTTTACATTCACAAAGTCCGCGACTTGAAACTTGAAATTTCATTCAGTTCGTACAGTAAATTCTGTTCTGAAGGAGAGATAACGCGAACATGACAAATACATTTAACTTTTCCTGCACTCACAGTATCACAGTCAGTTTTATGTAGTAAACTAGTAAGTATTGGAGTAAATTCATAATGATAATGTCAAATAGGAATAGAAATCTTATACTTATAACTGACTCTACTCGATATGTATATCATACTGATAAGCCAAAACCAACAAATCGGGGAAGTACTATACCCATTCACACACATTTTCCATAAATAACAATATAAAAACCCACCAGGATTTTCGTTCATCTCTGTACATATGTGAATAATAATAATAGTACAGTAATAATTTTGAATGTCTACATGTCTACTACAGCTTGCAACTATAATTTTAATACACACACCAAACGACAGCGACTCATTCACAAATCCAAAAAGGAAATCCAACAAAAAATTAATATAGAATTCATTAAATTCATGACTACTTTATTTACTACAATGAGAATGATAATGATGATAATGATTACTAAACTAGTGAAAGATACATAGAGATATTGGATGATGATTTCCAATGTGTATCTGTATTTGTAATTGTAATTGTATTTGTGTGTCAGATGCTTCGTTTCCATTGCCCATTAGCACAACAACAAAACGACGACAGCAAGACAGAAGAGTTTCCGATTACCGATTATCGATGACTCAGCTTGTACACCACTGAACATTGAACACTGAACAGCCAAGTCACAGTCAAGTACCGATAGTTTTCATGAATGACTGAATGAATGAATGAACGACTGACTTGACTTACTTGACTTACTAGTACTCATTCTCATTCACTCATTCACTCACTCACTGAATACCGACACTCTTGTTGTTAACTGGATAATTGTAACAAATAGAAAAACAATAATTATTCTTTCCCTTCCTCCTTCTTCCGCTCTTTTTCCCCAATCCTCAATCCTCAATCCTCAATCCTGGGCCACAATATAGATCCTCTATAGTTTATATTGTCTATATTCTCTCCATGCAATAAACATGATGTTCCAAATAGTTCTTCTACCCTGTACAAAATCATTTTGTTGTCGATTTTCCATACAATGGAAGGCCAAGTATCCCAACTACCGGAATCCATCCATTGCAAGAACAAGGACAAGAACAACCTGCAAAAGCCACACGAAATAACTTACACAGTTACACACACACCCAATCCCAATCCCAATTGCACAAGTTTGAGTACATTTTAAGTTGTATCTATGAATGAATGAATGATTGTAGTGAGTAATGGGTTTTAGCTTTAGCTTGTATAGTTAACAGTTTACTACGAACACGAAAAAATACTCGACAAAATTTTTTTGTTTTTCAACTTTTCTTCTCTCTCTCTCGTTCTCGCGCAGAGCTCTGTATTTTTTTCCTCTCCCCGAACATCCGTCTTGGCAGTTGGCGCACTTACAAAATCCTTTTGAATTTCCCTTAAGTTTGTTTCAAAGAGAGAGAGAGAGAGAGTATCCAAAGGAATTGTGTAAGTACATTTGTAACTTTTGTCTGTAGCCTGTATGGAATGGCTATGTGAATTGTGAATATATGTGTGTGTCTGTCTGCTGTGTACTTGCTTGTGTACACTGGACGTTGGACCAACAGAGAAGAAAGAGAACGTGTGAATGAAAAGTTTTACTACGAAACGAAACGAAATCCCTGTATTTGCTTTCCGCGTTAACTCAACTTACGCCTCAAACTTCTTCTTTTGGTCTTCCTCTTTCTCAACTTTAAAAAAGATACAATGGCTAATTGTTGTATATTGACGACGAGAGTTGTTGGCGTTCGACTCACAAAATGGAAAACGGAAAGGGAAAAGGCTAAAAGGAAATTATGTATGTTTTCAATGTAGGTACAAATGAAATGGAGTCGTCCATAGACCAACGGGTCGAATACGACTTTTCACTTTTTTGCATATTAATATGTAGAAGAACATGGGCCATTTTATAGAAACAGTTAGAAACCTGTAAAAAAATGTAAATATTTTTAATTAGTTTACGAAGTTTAGTTAAATTAAAAAAAAATATATGATGACTTCTTTTTTGTGATTTTTGAATTACAAAATCATCGAGAAACGCAGTGGCGCCAAAAGGAAAAACTCGAATATCTCTTAATCTAGATAGTCGTATTCGACCCGTTTTTCTATGGACGACTCCAAATGGTGAAGATGCATGTATGTACATGTGTGAAAAGTACTGATCGTGAGTATATATGTACTGAGTTCTGAATTTCTGGATCAGATCCTAGAAAAAAAAAATTGAAAGAATTCTCTTGAACAAACTTTCTAAATAGATTTGGTAAACGTGTGTGTAAAGTCGGATTGTGATGTGTGATGCGAGGTTGTTGGTCAAATAAAAAGGAATGATTGTATGTACGTTTTGAGTTTAGATGAGAGAGACTGAACTGAATACGGATACGGAAACTGATAGCAATAGGGAAAAGTATTTCAAGACATTTTCTTGAAGAGGGCGTCAAAGAAATATGGAAATGTATATACATCACAGAGTATACATGACTACTTACATACATACACTGAAGGTACTTTAACATTTAAGTACAACAACAAGAAAAGTGAGAAAGTCGATAGTAGACAGACTTTACATTTACATTTACATTTACACTGCACTGCGGTCGCTCAATTTCATTCATGGAAAAAATGTTCCATTCATTGACAAGAGAAGAAGAAGAAGGAAAAAACGTCTCAAGTAGTCGTATTTTTTGTATTTTGTATATTTCCCTTTGTTTTCGATTGTCGTTCATAGTAAAACTCTCGTAAAAACGTAGCTCCAACCCAACCCCCCCCCCCCAGAAACCAAGTAGGCGACTCATCCTACTTATTTTCTTTCGCTTTTCATATATCTACGTACCATTTTCATTTTTACAGCTTTTACGTATGTCATTTTGGGAGGCCTTCAATTCCCAAAGCCCAAAGCCCAAATCCAAAATCCAAAATCCAAAATACATAATACAAAATGACAAGAAAGACAAAATCCGAAATGAAATAATGGAATCCCTCTTTACTTTACCATACACATTATTCTGTATTCACAATCAGTGTATGTACATATTCCATTTTACTCCTCTCACAAAGAATTTTATGACAATACAAAAAATACACACAACACACCATTTCCCCCATAAAAATGAATACACATCAACATCATTCACATTTCAAGTTTCCACACCATTTTGTCTTCTTCTTCTTCTTGTTCTTCTTCTATTTTTGCATGAATTTACTTTTTTTAACATTGGTTACATAAAAAAATGTGTGTCACATTTGTGTCATGTGACATGTGATATGGATATATGGAGTGCCCTTCATTTTATTCTGATTTTACTCCAATCAATTGTGTAACCGAAACCAAAACCAACCAATTGAGAATCCATCCCGCAATTGACAAAAAAAAAAAATATTGAGTAAATTTACGTGGATACGCCCTGTCTGTCTCACCTTTAACTCGATATTAGGTATATATCTTATGGACAGGGAACTGAATGAGTCGAATGAGATGAGTGTGGAAATTGAAAAGAAGTTTCACAACACAAACGGGGAAAAAAATATAATACATATAGGAAAATAAAATGAAATGAAAAAGAAAAATGTTTGACAATATTTTGACTCTAAATGTTGAATATTGAATGTTGAATGTTGAATGCACTTCTCTTCACCATGAATTTAAATGAAGAATCCTAATAACGAATAACGTCGAACACAGTTTGATTCTTATTTCGCTAAAGAGCAACCAAGCATTCATTTTCATTCCTTTTATCCAATCCCCCCTTTATGTGTAGTTTTCTTTCATAAAACGATGAAAATTTTACCTTGTCCATACGATATTTGTATTTGTATCAATGTTGAATGTGTGTACACGTATAAACTTGACTTGAAGAGTTTTCGAGTTTTCTTTTTTTTAGTCAAAAGTTTGTTTTGTACATTATTATTATATTGATATTTGATATGAAGAGAAAACTCGAAACTGAATTTATTTATTTCTATTTTTATCCTTCTCACCGATTGAATAAACTAGAAACACCAGAAAATTTGACTTCCATGTAAAGAAAGATGAAGGGGGAAAGTTTCTCGAGTTTTCCGTTCATGACTACTTAAATACAGCTAGGAGCCTGGCGAGACTGGATTCCTAGAATATGGATAGAGAAAATCATATACAGTTACATAGACGGAGAGAGAGAGCTTAAAAGTGTAGAGAATAAACAACAAGACAACTTGTGTACTGGAAATTCTGCTATATGATGGAGAAAAAACGCAAATCAAATGTGTGTGATGCTTTGTTGTGTAGAGAAATTGAAATGTATAAATATCTATGTGAGGAAAATAGGAATTTCCCGTCATTGACGTATCACTAGAAACTAGAAGAAATGGGTTAAATATCGTGGGGAAACAGATAGCCGCTTGTTGCTTCTGGTCTCGTTGTCTTGTGGACAAATATGAAAGATATTTGTTGATGCGTTTACCCATTACAAACAGAGATACACAAGTACAAATACGACCGGAGGACCTCTGAGTTCTGAGTCATCTGAGCGAGACAATAAACACTCTGGAGGGACTTGGACAAAAACAGAGAGAGAGAGAGTGACAATGAATGACAGTTTGTGTCTGTTGTCTGTTGCCTGTCCCACTGTCCACTGCTCACATGTGTGTACTAGAGTACTAGTACAACTTTTCTCTTCATATCGATGGAAATGCATACCCAGATCCAGCCATAGGTATGTATATCGTAGAATATAGAATCATAGTCATAAGAAAAATACAGTTTATTTGTGTTCATATTGACAGGAACAAAAAGTCTGGATGGTTTTAATGTTTATGTTTGTGTTTTACAATAGCTTTTAACATTTCTCTCGAGCCTTACTATAAGTCATAACATCAACATCAATAACAACAACTTGAGAATCTCTACACAAATTTTTGAGAGATGAAATTACAAAAGTGAAATGCATGCACAATTCATTCAACGACTTGTACTGAAAATTTTTGTCACAAATGCAATGAAAAGTCTTTTCATTGTAATATGCATTTTGAAATTCCGCACTTTCCAAATTTAAAAGTAAAAGACTCCTGTTTTTTTTGTTTTTTTTTTTTTGTTGAAAACTTTAAGAGTTTTGTCGTCGGCTCCACGTGTGACATCCCAACTATGTGTGTTGTATGAAAGTACACATAGATATACATGTAATGGCCAATGAGAATACGAATGCTGTTTACGAGGTGGTCTGTCAACTTTTAAATGTGGAAATGACTTTAAAGAAGAAGAAGAAGAAGAAAAAAAAACATAAATTTCTACAGAAAATATTGAATGGAGATGACAAACTGTGTGAGTGTGAAAGCTCAAAAGTCATGAAAAGAGTATCACACGAGGACAATGTCGAACTATTAAAAACTCCTCCAAGCTCCTTCACTTCCAACTTTCCAGTACAGAAGAATTATACGTTGAAAAATTTAGAAAAACTCAAAACTACGTATAGTATCTTACATAACGAAGAAACTGCGGATCTCAACTTCAACTCCCAATTTCTCAATGAGACTTTTCAAGTTACCTACAAATCACGTACTAAATTTGAAGATCTACTCTTCACAATCCATTCAACAATGTGTGTGTCATGTGTGTATGTGTGTGTGTAAAAATCCAAAGAGTTCCCATTGGACATGGACATGAGACATGACAAAGATATGATACGGGCGTGAAGAAAAAAGGCCAAGTCTCATCGTCAATTCTTAACAGGGAAACAGTTCAAGAAAAAGAAGAAGAAAAGCTGGACTGCAGCCGAATATGAAATGAAAACTAAAAAGCCAAAGGATAATCTACAACTACTATTAGACTTGAAACATGACATTTGAGTTGACTTTAGTGCAAGTCATAATGGAGAGTGTGTATATATGCCTACGATAATATATATATA
Source organism: Gisinianus flammeolus (assembly GCA_034699125.1). Classification (NCBI taxonomy): domain Eukaryota; kingdom Metazoa; phylum Arthropoda; class Collembola; order Symphypleona; family Katiannidae; genus Gisinianus; species Gisinianus flammeolus. The sequence goes on along the minus strand of JAIUND010000203.1, from coordinate 65,518 downwards.
CGTCGTAAAATAAAAAATGGGGAAAAGGGTCATCACCTATCTCTCTCTCTCTCTCTCTTCCCTTATCTTGAGGAAAAGGACAAGAAAACGAAGAAGAAGTAAAATCCTGTATTTATGTGTAGAATTCAAAGGGAAAAGTTTTCACTTCCATCGACCTAATAAATACTAAATACACATGTACAACACACTGGCTTTCAGTATGTGTTTTAATTCCCCACACTGTACTAGTACTTGTTTTAGTTTTCATCATACGACGGGTTTCTATTTCTATATATATATATTTGTATATTTATTTCTGTTATCAAAATAGTTGCCAGGCGGCAAGACAAGACAAAGCCCCACAAACTTTTTACCAACAACAACAAGAATGAAAGAAAAGTGAATGAATCCCATTATATTTTTTGTCCTTGATATGCGGTGCGGTGCGGTGCGGTCGGTCGATTAAGAAAAGTTTCAAGTGCAAAACATTCTACAGATGTAGAAGACAGATAGTCAGTCCAGCTCCAGACTTCCAGACTTCCAGATTCCAGAGGAAGAAAGAAAGAAGGGAGAGATGTGAATCAATTTGAGGGTGTCACCCACAAACGATAATCTTTGTCATCCATTCTAATGAATGAATGAACGAAATGAGCCCATTCCGTTTTCTCCGTCCATTTCCATGTCTATTTCTATTTCTAGCTATGAATATGAATGGGAATATGAAATGAAATGGACTTGACCACTTGAGGAAAATGGAGGAAAGGGGCAATGAGCTGGACCTTTATTTTTATTTTTATATGTTATGTTATGTCGTTATACTTATACTTATACACATGTGACGGCTATGTGTGTGTGTCTTTAAGTCTTTATGCAGATCATTTGCGGTTGTCATTGTAAAAATGACACCACTACCACTGTCAGTTGAAAAATAAAACCACTACTGACTGAGAGTGACAGTAGTAATAAAGTTAAAAAGTGAAAATGATTGTTCGGGAAATGTACGATATATCAGTGGAGATTGTAGGTACATACTGATACATGAATGTTTGAGTATGAGTAAAAAAAATGATAATTTCACTGTTGGTTTCAACTAGGAAGATACATGGTAGTAGTTGGTGTGGGAGTGTGTGTGTAAAAAAACAGACCTGTGACGGGAATCCAGTAAGATCAGGAGAATTGAGTGGATTTGAATTATTCACGGCGGGTCCACCGCCTTGTTGGAAGTGATGACTCGCCAGAATGGAGGAGGAACACGGTAGTACGGGATTTAGAAGATCGGGGACGATTTGGTCCTCGTCATCACAAGGCAATTCACCCAAAGACACAAACAAACTACCACCATCCATTATTAGAGACGCAATTTGAGCAGCATACTCATCAATGCTCATGGCACAGAAGGCACGCAGCTATTACAAAGGACATTCACTACTCGAGGAGCCATCCACAAGCCCTTCGTTCCTTTTCCCTCCTTTTGTCCTCGTTTTCTCCGCTCTATCTCAATCTCTCTTGTTGCCGTCGTTTCCTTCCAAAATCCTTTCACTACAAACACTTAAACCAACATCCATGTGTTTTCTTCCCTACCAAATACCAATGCACACAATGCAATACAAAAGGCTCACGTTCTCTTCTTTTCTCTTCTCTTCTCACAATCAGTATAGCTCACGATCACCTTCTTCTTCTTCTGTTGATACAGGGGATTAGAGATTTCTCAGAAATACTCTCCAACTCCAAAAAATCCTTTCTCTCCTTTCTTCCAGTTGTTGGTTGTGCTAACGATTAGACTCGCCAAGGATGTGAAATGTAAATCATTGAGCTGTGGCTGTGACCACCACAATAATTAATTCAATTGTAATTTATTGTAAACACACAACAAATTCACCAAATTCAAATCCAACTTTGTCACTACATTTTTTTTTGTTTACTTGTCACACAATTTCATTATTATAAATTATAATCTTAGTTGTTTTCTCCCGGAAGTCTTCATGTACATAAAAGTTGTTCAAAAACTTCACTGGACGCACCAAAAAACGAAAGGAAATTCTCAACTTGTGATGGAAGTTGAATGGAATTTTTTTAAACAGTTTGTGTACTTCTGATGAATGAATGTGTAGAAATGTGTGCTCTGCTGTGGATTTATAAATATAATCCGTAATCAATGATGACTCTTGTGGAGTGGAGTAACTGATAAATTTTTATACAGTGAATGATTATAATTAATTGCTCAATACACACGACGATGGACGATCGAAGACGACGACGACGACGTAATAGGTAAACAAGTGGAGGAGAGAATATCAGAATGAGTTGATTGATTCACAAAATCAGTATTTGAAAAACTCTCTCAACTTGTTGAGTGTGCACTGTATACACTGTATACACCAGTAGTGCAGTGTGTATGTGTGTGTGTGTGTATTTTGTATATAATGTGAATGTGAGTGTGTTGTCTTGGAATCAAGTCAAACTACTAAACTAACTCAGAGTACGCTTAGTTTTCTTATCACGGGGTGAACCTTTCCTTCGAGGATTCGAGGAGGAAGACCAAAAAGCCCAGAGAAGGAGATGAAGAAGCAAGAAGAAGAAGAAGGAGAAGAGAGTGAGTAGAGTATGGTGAAAAAAAAAATTTCTTGAATGAATGGGTCTCCTCTGGAGAAAACTTGTTCGTGACGACTCACGAGAGCAACCCCTATATGTTTTTTCCAACCCCTGGCTTCTTAACTTCGTACACAAACTATACATACAAACTACATACTATGTACAGAACTACAGATACAACCACAACACAACACAACACAATACACAACACTACAGACCAGAGTGTCTTATTATAAAAATTACCTTATAGCATCTTACTACACGTACAGATACACTTGCTCCATTCCATGTATATCCTATCGTATCGTATCTTCCATTCTCTCCTTTAACTTTATTCTTTTTTTCCAATCTTCAAGTCAACCAAACCATTTTAACGTGTAAAAAAAAATCTATACTGATACTAATAGCAATAAAAATACTTATAGTCCTCTTTACTCTTTTACTTTTCCCCCTCTCCTTCTGTCCTTCTGTCTTCTGTGTGGATGTGGACAGAAAAGAGTCACATTTTATTATTATGGTATGGAAAGAGACGAAAGAGTAAAAGACAGAGACAGAACCACACACATATTGTGTATTGACTCGACTCACTTTTCCATTCTATATAGAATTGACGCGTATACTCCTCAAACTCAAACTCAACTCAACTCTTGATCTCAACAGGTGTAATGTCTAATGGAAAATACAATAGAGTGGAACAGAAATGATGATGGAGAGTCTCCTCGCTAACCCCAAAGTGGGAAATCATACACTCTTTTCACATACATATTATATTATATCGTAAGTAATAAGTAATACAAACAGAAAAAGAAACATAAATAAATATTCCCCAATCACAATCACAATGCGGTACAATTGTACAATCATTTTCAATATGTATATGTATAGTTTTTTTTCTCCTCCATTTCTATTTCTATTATCATTATCATGATGATTATGAGTTGAGTTGAGTGGAGTTCCTTTTTTTTAAACAACTGTACACACATTTCACACTGGCCTATAACTTATAACTACATATCGATATAACGTAAGTCGTAAGTCGCAAGGGCATGTATACTATCTGTATCTGTACTTATATGAAATATGAAACAATGTTATTTATTATTTGAACTTTACTCTTTCTTGTCGTACGTGAAACGTCAACTCAGGATTCAATATTGAAGAATCAGCAAATTACTACAAAAAATTTAGTGCATGTTGCGAGTATGTATGGCCCACAATAAAATTTTGTGAGGTATAAAAATATACAAAAGGATAAAGTGCAAGTAGTAAATAGTACTTATATTATATACATATAGACGAGTAGTTTATTCTCAAGTACATATTCACATTAGGAATCGGAAATGTACCTACGTGTAGAATTGTCCAATGGAATGGAAAGGAACAAGTGTAGAGTAAATCCAATCCAAACTCCCCATCACCATTTCAAATAGAAGAGAAGAAAAAAAATAGTTTAGTATTCTAAACCATACATGAGATACTGCAACCTGTAGCCGAAAGTCAAAGCCGAATCTTTCGTTCGTTTGTTCATTTCATCCGTATTCCGTTGTGTTGTGTGTGTTGTTGTGTATTTTGTATTCCCTAATATCGGTATGTACATTACATACATAATACATACACACTCTGTACTCACAATCAGTCTCTCTCTCTCTCTTGCTTTACTATATTTATTTACTTTGAAGAGGTCGAATCTCCCGTATCTGTTTGCACTGTCCGCTTCTGATTTTTATATTCTATAGTGTTGGTTGTTGCATGTGGAATTGGAATACCCATCTCATCTCACATTTATTTATGTATTTCCTCCTCCTCGACATCACATCACATCACATCACAAGTTAGGAGTCAACTAAGAAACGAGGTACAACTACCACATAAATGTCTGCTATATTAAACATTATTGTAATGTAAAAAAGTAAAGTTTACTCAAAGAATTCAATCTATACACACAATTTACACACGGACACAGGTCGAACTCGTATTTACATATTACATTTATTGTGAACTTCTCTCTCTCTCTCTCTCTTTCATCTCCTCATGTCTTGTACATCCGTCTCATCTCTATATATCCAAGTACAATAGTTACCGTATGGTAGTTCTCTGTGACTCGCAGACTCGAGACCTGAGAATGTTTAAAGGAAATAGTCAAGAGTCAAAATACAGATACTAATACTAATACTAATACTAATATCAATATCGCCGTGATATTGAGTCAAGTTAACAAGCCACTAGGTATATTATATTATATTATATATATATTATCTGTCTGGCGTTTCCCCCATATCCAATTCGTATTCTTATTCGTATTATATTTTATATGTATATACGAAAACTCACAATTTTTATCTATATAAGATTTATCTGCATCTGTATACGCTGTTCACTGTACCTACAGAGATTACGGAATGAAAGAGAAGGAGGAAGAAAACACATTCAACTGCTCTCTTGAACCACCTTTTGCCAGAATATTACTACACATATATACATACGAGAATGGACTAGACGAGTTAAAGTATGATTATTATTATGATGACCATTCAAAACAACTAAACAAACCACACATGTTGAATATAGAGCAGTTGCACATTCCCTCCACACAGAACTTCTGTTGATTGTTGATGAACACACAACACACACACATATGCACACAAGTGCAAGAGCAAGAACGAGAACAGCCAACCTGCATTCCGTGCCAAAAACCAAAAACAAAAAAATAGGTGGAGCAAAAATATTGCGACGTCTAAATGTCAAACATGACAAACGTTCCCCTGTGAATTCGTAAATTAGTACATATAACATATAGACAAATTATACCTTTAGAAAAATTTCAGACTCTAAACTCTAAGGATTCCTTAAAATTCAACTGCTAAATACGTATATAGATATACTTATGACGTTTGATCATTTTGATACAGAGATTTTCAAGTCCAGATTTTTAAATTAAAACCATCTTTGAAATTCAAAGATTTTTTTATTTCTACCGGAATTTGCCCAGAGAAAATTGTAATCTTTGTCTGAAGGGCGAATTGTCATTATAAATCCGACAAGCGCCCAAAGGAAATCTTTTGAGGCAGCATGAGATATTTTGAAGAAACATTCAATTTGTCAGCATCTGTTTCTCTCCAATTTCGATTGTAGCACCCATTTTATTGTTGTGCAGTTGTTTATCATTTACGATATGGATTCTCACCCGAGTTTTTTCCCTTTTTTCTTTGAAATTGACAAACCACACACTTAAGCCGGTGAGTAATACATAAGCACCACCATTGTTGTGTTTTAAGTTACTTCTGTGGAGCTGAGTTTGACGAAAGCAAAATAATTGGTGTAAGTTTGAGGTGTTTTTTGTCTTGGCAAGGGATCATTACTGTACACCAAGTTTATTGGAATTACTCTTTCATCATTATCATTATTATTTTCATTGTCAGTTCTCACAATCAGTTTGTTTTTCTTATTTTTATTATACGATTATATGAGTGTTGAGTGTGTGAGTGTGGACTTGAAGTTCAAGCAGTTTGTCCACTCATCGTTAGGCAACAATGCTTGTGTGTTCGTCAGTTAATTAGCACTTTTAAACTGACTGAAAATCACAGCTATACCATTTGTCTTTATTATTTTTTTATTACTCACATTTTTGCTTGAAATTCTCAAGAAACCAAAAACCAATATCAATGAAATTTTTTTTAGTATAAATATGTACAGACAGACAAATATGTTGGGGGATCAAATTGACTGGAAGAATCTTGATGAAAATAAAATGTATGGATTTTTTATTTATTTGGAATTTGGTATTTGGAATCAACAAATTCTACAAGCTGTGAGACGAGAGAATTACATGAGTGACGCGTTATGATTTTGTGATTGCGTATGAATTGAATTGAAATCTCGTTCTCTCTCTGTTTCTCCTCTCTAGTCGTCCTTTTCATCGAATTTCATCGATTGTAAATGGCAAAATTTGAGTGGAAAGGAAATATATGTGAGGAGGCTGGATGGAATTTTTTGAATGTCATGACTGCGTGATGCATAATATGATAAAAATTGATACGGTCCAAAGAAGAAAAGTCACTCATGTCGTAAAATGTACAACTCACATTCACATTCACTGGACTCGAGAGAGAGATACGTACAGATATCCAAATTCATTTATACAACGGCACAGATGTCTGTAGTCTGTACATTGCACAGACATCTTCCAATATGTATACATTTTGTATTTTCTATGTATATATGTAGTCAAATGATGATGAGGACGAAAGAGTCAGACCAAAAGAAGGGAGAAAAAGAAAAGACAAAGAAAAAGAGATGGTTTGAATAGAGAGATGGAAATATTGTGTGTGTGTGTATGTATTTTACAATATAATATATCAGTGAGCCTTTGCAATTGATAAGTGGTAACTGGGAACTGGCAACTGGGAACTGGCAACTGGCCCTGACTGTCACTTGACATTATTCATGTCGTCTTCCACTGTGTCATGTTCTGTCTCCATACGTTTGGTCATACAGTGGCTCCGATACTTCATTGATTTATCACTAAAGACATGTCTCGCTTTGTTTCACTCCATGACTCAAAATGAAATGAAATGAAATTCATTCTTGCCATTGGGGAGATTGCTCAATGAAAAATGATTATGTTGAGACTTTTTTCCACATATTTCCAACTTTGACACATCACATCACATCACACAACAACGTACGATACGTATAGAAAATCTATAAAGATAACGATATATGATCAGAATTAAACCAAATGAAATGCTCAAGGAATAACTTAACGAATAAAATGTGTGTTTAGTTCGACTCCTTTCATATATTATAAAATTATATAAATAATATATACATACTTACATCAAAATGTCTACACACTAAATTCAAATTATAAATTATAATTGAATAATCATCATCATCATCATCATCTTTATAAATATCCACCTGATTCCTTCACTTTTTCTTCTTCGTCAAAAGTAATCAAGTTGAATCAAGAATAAAGTTGATCTGGAATAACAAAATTCCGACAGTCGTCCGTTTCGAATTCAGAATTTAAAATTTAAAATTCTAGTCACAGGTATAAATTATAAACTATATAGTAAATTGAATTTTGGTCATGGAATTGCACATTGCACATTGTATATATTTATTGTGTGGCTGTACATGTATATACAGCTCTGCACTTGACTCTGAATATGTATATACGAATATACGCTGATAAAAATAATTATAGAGACTTGGAGTAGAGTTGCTCGGCGCACGTGTGTCTTTTACTTTATTGCTTATTGCTTACAATGAGCCATTAAGGGAGTATAAACTTACTCATTTACATATTCAAATGAATTTCAGATTTCTTAACCAAAAACAAAATGTATAAAAATATGTACTAAACCAAAGTCAAAAAATGTACACAAGACAAAAGTGCAGGTTATACATATCTGTGGTGTACTTATTGTTAGTTAGCCTTCATTCTTTATCCTCGGACAGAAATTTGCCCATATTCGTATGTACATGTTATTAGATTTGCGAGGGTGTTGCTTTGATGTATTTTTTCCATTTTCCTATATTTATGTACGTGTAGTATATGTATGTTTACATGTATCATTGCATTGTATGCGGAGGAAATTATGTATACAAACAATAAAGAAAATCCAAACATCAAAGTCTCTCTCTGGTTGAATTTTTTGAATCTCAGCTAGAATTCATTTCGGAAAGGCACACATATCTATAGACAAACAGTGTGTGTGGGAAAGCTTCGGAAGAGGAATCATCCTATTTACGACGCTTTTCCATCATAAATAACTTATGCATCATACACATGTATTCAGGTGAGATGAGAACATTAACATCTTGTATATTGCATTTATATTAAAAGTAGTTTTTTTCTCATCTCTCTCTCTCTCTCTCTCTCTATTTTTCCAAACAGTTGTGTGTTTCAGTTTGAGCTTCATCCCAATTCCCAAAAAAATTCACCATGCCATGGAAGATTGAAGACAGTTTGCTTTGAAGCGCTCTACCTATGCAATAAATAAATATACAAATATACATATTCTCTCTCTCTCTTTCTTGCTTTTTTCTCATTTATTCCCCATCTTCATCTCCAGTTGCCTTAGCTGTCTTCCATTTCCATTTCCCATTCTGATAATTTCTAATAATTCCTTGTAGCCCTGAGTTTCTCATTCCCCCCATCCTTCCTTCTTCTTCTTCTTCTCCTTTGTAAAAGTCTTTAATATTCCACATTTTTTCCTGCTCTTTGACATGATGTACTCAACACTTTAGACAATGTATTTATTACAATTTTTAAATTAGTGAATTACTTTTTTACAAGCCAACAGACACACACACACACATGGACACACTTCATAAAAATACATTTTATATTTTATATACAATACATACATTACAAACATTTTAAGTATGTACTGACTAATCTGTGTTATATCGTATGTACATATAATGGCTTTTTTATCTCATTTCCCAAGCACTTGTTTCTGTTTCCAAAACTAATGGGAATGTCTATAATAAAAGTGTGTGTGTGTGTGTTTGTTTGTTTGTTTGTATATACTCTGTGAATTGAATATATATCGACGATATATATGCATTGGATTTTACACACTTTTTCTCCTCAACATGTGTAAATGACAACAAGGTGGTCCGTCGTCATTCATTGTCTACTTGTTTATAAGTTCAAGTCCTCGACAATCTCTCTCTCTCTCTCTCTCTTGACTTCAAAACTCAAATCTCATGTCCATGTCCATGTTGGGTCAACTCGAAGACTCGAACTCGCTGACTTTTGACTTTTTCCAGCTCCAGAATCCACACAGTGAAAGAAAAAAACTTAATATTTTAATATTTTCGTTTTCATCGAGTTGTTTTGAGCTAATCGTAAAGAGCTTCCATGCCATTTTTACTTACAACGTAGACATTCATTTGTCGTCCACATATTTCCCGAGTTGTTTGTCCTAATATTAAACAACTTTGTTGTACAATACTGCGGGAAGTTCCTACAGCTAAATGTGTGCGTGTGTGTGTGGACGCTTGTCTTGTGAAGTTGTGGGCCACCATGAAACACATGGCCCACGGTATATGATGGTCGTGATTCAAAAGAAGGTAATTATTACCTTATTACCCAATTTGTATGTGAGTCCGACTATTTAATGTTGGGGTACAGAAAATGTGCTCGTAAAATTTTATCGTCTGGTAGGGCAGCATTCTATCATCCTCTCTCTCTCTCTCCCTCCTTTTCTCTCTCTCTCTTCCTCTCTCCACTTCTTCGGGTCATCACTTGTAATATCTACAGATATAATATATAATACGGATACACATTAATAATAATATTACTTATGGAAAGCAGGAAAAGAGTCTTTGAGGATTATTATATGATTTCATTTTTAATACATGACTCGGCGAAAATCCTACATTGAAATACTCATAGACATTTCAAAATATATATACAGATATGCATGTGTGTGTAATTCAAAAGATGCTGAAGATTTTAGAGATTGAAGATTGAAACCGTCTTAATGTTTCGATTACGGATTACATGCATCTACAAGTTGAGAGAGAGAGAGAGAGTTGATCAGTTATTCATCAAAAGATACAGATGAAGATGATGAGAAGCACACACAGAAGATTCCTTGTAGATTTCAAATTTCAATCTTTCTTTCTCTCACTCCATCACAATCAACAATCAACTAACCAAAATTTACATACAAACTTTTGTACACATACAAAATATACAACTATACCAGCTCCATAGCTGAATTCTCCGTCTTGATTTGTCTCCATCTTCTGTCTCTATCCACGTCTGTCATGTTGTGTGTTTTCCCCGAGTTGACGACGTTGACATTGACCATCAAAAAACAAACATTTCAAGGCTCACAACTTGCAAATGGCAAAATGCAAAAATTCCAAATTCCAAAATGCCAACTGTCAACTCAAAAGTCAAAGCTCAAAAATCTCTTACAATGTCCAAATTGTTGTGGATTTATAAAATTATACAAAACACACAACAAAAGTAGTCAGAAAACTCAGAGAGTGCAGTTACTTACGAATTCCATTCATTCTCATTCAACTGCTATACACAGGATTTATAGTGCTCACTTTTTTGGACAACGATGTTTGTCGTCTAGTAGCTCAAAAATTCAAAAGCCAAATTCAAATTCAAATTCAAACTCAAACTCAAATTCAAATGTACTCAGCTGACAATTAATTAACTAGTTTTTTCAAACATGTACAAGTTCATCTTGGAATCTCCTCCTCCTCTACTGTTTTTTGATTTCAGACTCTCCTCACATTTCATTTTAAATCCCTTCATCTCGGCGTGCGTATATGAAATGGAAAAAATTCAACCAAATATTATACCAGTATCAATACTTAATACTTGATATCGATATTGATTGTAAGCTCAACATTTTGTCAAGTAATCAACATGAGCAAGAACAAGGAAATTAGAAATCAAGTAATTTTTCTTAAATGCAATCGCCCATGATCAAATTTTCACCAAACCATCATCATGAAGATGATGATGATGATGATGAGAGTGATACAGATTCACACGTTACACATATACGATATAGGTACAATGTGAGTTTTGTTTGTAAAGGAAGTGCAAGTTTTTCTTCTTCTTCTTCTTTTCCCTGTTGTTATTATTCGTTCGTTGGTTCGCTCGCTCGCTTGCTTGTTGGGACGTCCATGGAGGAATCAATACACACACATAATGTAACGGAATTTATCGATGGTAGAACGACGAGAACGAGTTGGGAACAATTTATTGACTGTCTGCATGCATGAGGATACTACTAAAAACTACTAACTAATCCACATGGAATGGGATACACACAGTACGACTACGAACGATGAACGATGAACGACGAACGACGACGAACGAACGAACGAACGAACGACGAGTGTGCAGGTGCAGGTGAGTACAAGTCCAAGTGGATTTGTGAGGACCACCCCAAGGATTTTGCATATAGATGAATATGTTTGTAATTGATACGGCTTTTGCGGTTCGTAAATTGCATAAATGCCAATTGACAGAACATTTTGTTGGCATCATTGGAGGAAAAAAATCAATTTATAGGTGTATTATCCATATTATTCATTTACAAGTCATCCCCATCACCATCATCATTCCCAAATACACGCTCATGTTTCAACTCAAACCCCTATCCAGAATCCAGATCGATCATATACTCATATACATAGAATAGACATACGGATACAGATCGTTAGTACTGGTGTAAAGTAAACTTAGAGAGAGAATACAAAAGTAATCAAGTTTCTTTTCTACAGATACGGATAGAAGGAGAGCAGACATTTAGAAAATCCTCTTAATTGTATAATCATAATCCTGTAGTCTTAATAGACTGTGATTCAAAGACTCAGAGTATAATCGCAGCTTAGTCAAATTGCTAGACTTTTTTTTGCATGTATTATATATATACGAGAAACACAAATGGTAGTGTGTAAAGCAGACAAGGAAGAAATAGACAGAAGGAAATGTGTGTATGTGTGAGAGAGAGAGAGAGAGAGAGAATGAGAGAAAGAAGGGAAAGAATTAGCCGTGGCGGTAATTTTGAAGACGTTTTATTTTTCCTGTACGTCAAGTAGGGAAATGGACATGGAAATATGCATACTAATGACTCTCCCAGTGATAATGACGATGAAAATGTGTGTATATTTGTATGGATGAGAATTTGTACGGAAAAGCAATTGCGGGATTAGCTGGATTCTTACTTCAATGTGGAAATGGGGATGTTAAACATTGTGACCAGAACTCAAGTCGACAGTGCATGTAAAAGTACGATACCTACATAATGTATAATACTGTATACTGTGGCCACAGCCACAGCCACAGCCACATGTAATGCATACAAATACAAAAGAAATGTAAGTAAAGTTTGGGTTTTCTTCATCCTTGTCTTGTTTTCTTGGTTCTTGGTTTTTGGTCTGTGTTCTTCTTGAGGAATAGAGAGAGAGAAAGAGAGAGAGAGAGAACCAAGTTCAAGTGTTTTGTTATTTGCCACATAGCGTAGTTATGCACGAAGACAAAAGATGTTTGTAGTTTGTACCAACTCAAGACTCAAGACTGAGAACGAGGACTCAAGTTTGCTAGTTTGTAGGAAATCTATTGAAAATGTGTGTATCAAAATGAAGGATATGAAGGAAGAGCAAAAGAGATGGAGATGAAGAAGAAGAAGAAGAAGAAGAAGAAGAAGAAAACAAAAAGGGACGAAAGCCTGAAGCCACAAGCTGGTGAAAATTAAAACGCAATTTCAAATTAATTTTGTTTGTGCCAAGACTCACAAGCGAGTTTGACCACTTCGTCGTCCCAGGAGTAGACAAAAAAAAATAATTAATGTAACGCTGGCCTCCCACGCCGCGTTCACTTCACATTCATACAAAAATTTCCCCCCTTCGTTTCATCATCATCAACAGCATCATCACCAACACCAACTAAGCCAAACCAAAGAAGATGAAGAAGACTAAGACGAAACCAACCCAACCAACAACAAAGTTCACTCTTGTACACACACATAATGTCAGCATCAGCATGGACCAAACTATCGAATATGATGATGCCACTACCACTATCAACTTTTCTCATTCAACAATTCTCTACACACCACAATGCCTACAACTACAACTACAACCTACTTACTCATATACAGACAGATAGACATAAACACAACACAATAAACACCACCAAACAATTACCAGCTGGAGATGCTTCTCGTCGTCGTCGTCGTCCTGGAATCCTGGAATCCTGGAACTCGGACTGGAAAAAGGAAAGGAAAACACTAATTGTAAGGAAACGGCCACTGGCAGTCTCTCTCTTTTGGTCTCTACTCTTCTCCTCATCGTCATCCTCATATCTCTACACACTTAACATTTAATTCCGTCATAATCATCACAAGACGAGGATTTTTTGGAATTTTGAATCAAAACTGAGAGAGAGCGCGCATATAAAAAATCCATATGAAGTCTTTTCCATATTCATAATTTCTTGTTTCATTTCATGTTTCTGTCCATGCTATTTCATATACACGAGACTTTTCTCTCTTCCCTCTTCACACATTCACATTACACATTACACACGCTATATAATATACTCCATGACTATTATCTGTAGAAGACAAAACATGGAAAAAAATGCAAGTGTCCGAATCTCACTAAAGAGGAGACATGGAAGCCTTCTCAAGTCAACTCCTTACACAAATCCATTCATCAACCCAAACAAAATATTCCCTCTTTATACTGTGAGACACTGTGAGTGTGTGTGTGTGTGTTTGTGTGAGTGGACTTCACATATAAATTATCCATGTAATGGATGCAGGAACGAACAACAACAAAAAATACATAATTCAGTATTAAATTACATACATTTCAATAATTAGTAACTTGAGGTGAAATACTCATGATTTTTTAGTGTTGCGGCTGCTCCTTCAGCCTATTTATTACTTTCCCCTCAATTTGAATTTGAATTCCCAATGTGTTTAATAAAAATGATGATTACGTAATATGATAATATGTAATAATAAATGATATGATGATGATAAAAAAAATTGTCGTTACCTAAAGCTACAAAGGGGAAATCATTACTATGATTTTGGAGTTGAACCTGCCATTTCAGGATAATTTGTAATGAAATATAAAAGTAAAAAAAAAAAAAAGAAAAAAGGGTATGAAGGAAAAAATGGGAAGGAACAAAATGTCTAGAGCACAGCTGACATCAACTCAAAAGTACCACACACAACATGTACTGCTTCTTTTCCTTTTCCTTGTACATACATATACTCGTATAAAAAAAAGTCACTTGTAAAATGTGTACATATGTATGCATGTATAAAAGGCCATACTGGTAAAGTGGTGAAGGGAATTCACTCAAACTCTTTTTTAACGCGAAAAAACCAAACCCTTTTTTTTGTGCTCCTTTTTCTTTCGTTAGTCAACGTTTACGCATTCATTCATTCACTGACTTGGATTCATTCATGGAGATGCAAAGTTTTCCGAGTTTTTTTTAACTATTGAATTGACTATCACATCTTCTTCACTTCTTGTGTTTGTGTACCTAGATATACTGTGATACACACACACAGAGTACCTTTTTCTTATCTAACCATCATCATCCTCATCATATCGTGTATACGTTCAAACTCTTTCATAGTTTCATGTATTGTAAGATGGATACATATACGATATCTGTATAGAATATCTAATATCTCTCGTACCTGTTCCTCTCTTTCTATCATACATATCTTCATAATTATATAAATCTGTTTTCTCGTTTGAGGTAAATGGTCAAAGAAATTTATAGGACGTTAAGTCACCATTTCCACACCTACGCTTTTTTTTTGTATGAAATTTTCGTCTCAAAAAAAGTTGTATACCGAATATCCTTATACATATTCACAATTCACACACACTCAAACAAAGGATTCTAAATTGTAAATTGTAAATGATGCCTATAAAAGTTTTAGCTTAATTCTAAATTCAATGCCAAAGTCTCTGTATTCAATCGTGTCCGTTGACAATTGAATGATGTTGAATGAACCAACTTTTTTAATATTTTTTATATGAAGTCAAGTTTATTCTCTTATCGAAATATCTGTATAGTACTGATAGTTTGTGGACGATGACGATATTTACTACACGCGGAACGACTATACATATTAAAATATGTATAAAATTTCTAGGATAATTTAGAATTTAGTATATATAATACATTGAAAGCCTATGATTTTCATTTTACAGAAGATAAGCCAAAGTCAAGTGCCAGCCCCTTCATTATTTTTCATAGTCATAAAATTTGTGACGGAGAGATGTAGAGATTTGCAGACGATTTTTTTTTTATTGTCAAGTTATTGTAAAGCATTTTCATTTTTCATAATGGCGTTTTGTATTATTATGATTGTACTACTATTTTATCGGTTTTTTTTCTTCTTCTGAACACAACGTCGAACGTCTAATGAAATTGAGTTTCTTCATGTTACATTTGACTGCTCTGTGTGTTTGTGCTTGTGTGTGTGTGTGTGAACTGTGATTGCAATTTATTTAAAATTTAATCCTGAGCAAATCAAAAGCAAGAATTATTTTATGTACATAGTTTTGTTATAGTCATCGTCGTCATTATAAAGATACAGTAAGACATTTAAGGATATACAGATAGTCGGTCGGAGGATTGAGAGTCTCTCTCTCTCTCTCTTTCTTTCTCTCTCTCTCTCTCTCTCTCTCTCTCTCTCTCTCTCTCTCTCTCTCTCTCTCTCATCTCATCTCAGCTGATGGCAATAATATTAATGAGAAGCCTCGGCTCATAAAAAGACTTGTAATAATTTTCACCTATTTTTAATAGATTAACCACTTGCCAGGCCAACTAAGGAAAAGAGAATGAATGAGCTTCAATATGAAAGACAAACTAAGTGAAGACCAACATTCATTCAAAGTAAGACAGGTAGATTGTAAATAATATGAGAATTTTTTTGGTTTTTTTTTTGGTCTTTGTGTAGGGAACGTCAGGGCATTTTGTTTAAACTTAAACGACCAGTCTCCATTCCTAAGATATATATAAATTCTTAATAAATTCTACAATCTCCGAAAAAAACCTAAATCAGTTTCGAATAATGCTGTTAACAGTTAAGGCGAGCTTACCTTAGGATAAGTAAAATATTATGGTGGGGCTTCAAATTATTCTTAATTACGAATGAGTGGGAATGGAAGAGACTGCTGAAAATCTGCCATGAGCTGATACTGATGAGCCCAGATCTCCCCTATAGAAAAAGACTATCTTCATCTTTTCCTCGCTTGGTGTTTAGTCCATGACTAAACTTAATGCCTAAATGCTTCATGCTAAATGAAGAAAACTCTCAAGGTACACAAATATAAGTAGGATATACTTATACATATTATACACACTGGAATCTACATGCGAATGCTATACCACATCGCACTGATCGCACATCATAAACAAATTGTATACACGCACACAGTCCATACACAAACAGATATGTATAAATGAAATGAAGTGAAGGAAGATGAGAGAGAGAGAGAGAGAGAGAGAGAGAGAGAGAGAGAGAGAGAGAGAGAAGATGCATGAACGAGCATAGATTCCACCATTTAATATATTTAACGAGTCTCTATCATTATTCCCATCTGATGCTCCAACCTGCAATAAATATTTTCCATTACGACATATTCAATCGTACACACATCAACTTAACCAACAAGTTTAATTTCTGCTCATGAAGAGAACATTTTTTCTGTCTCTTTATCTCTCTCTCTTTATGAATTTCTACATACAACTCTTCCCTGACACTTTGTATTATTTTCTATAGATATGATATTTATTTCTATTTTGCCATATCCATTTCAAATTTAACATTTTTACACACACACACTCGGGAAAACTCAAGTTGATTTTGTATAACTGAAGATGAGCGTTTCCAGTTTCCATCATAGTTTTTCAGTGTGTCCAGTCCATGTGTACGATATATCTGTATATTGAATTTGAACAACATTGGAGCAGAACATATTTTTGTTATTGTGTGTGCTGTGATGTGTGATGACTGATGACGTTCGTGATCGTATAGTTTCATACTTGATTTTATTATTTATATTGTCTTGTTCATTCTCTCTCATGACTTAAAGATTCACAATTATGGTCCATGAAAAAATGTATGAAAGTAAAATATCGTCAATTTTTCTATTAAATTGTTCTCGTTCAGATTTGAAATAATAATAATATACATGCTGCATGACTGCATGAGATGAGACGAGCTCTTTTATTTTTATTTTTGCCTTCTTTAACGTTTTTCTTGGGCAAGCAAAAGGCAAAGCACACAAACACAGACGCAAAAGAGTCTATAAAATTTTCCTGCTGTAATAAAAAACTATATGTTGAATCGATATGCCGTTTTTTAATGTAATCATTATTCGTACAGAAGAAGAAGAGGAAGAAAGAGAAAAAGAGGAAAAAGTCCTTATCGGTCTTGAGTTGGACAAGATCGCATGGCTATCTTGACATGAGTTGATCTGTTCAATCCGTATTATGGATGAGTTTCTCTCTCTCTCCTTTCTTTCTTTCTTCTTCTACTTCTTTCTTTTCATTCATTCATTGCGAGAATCAATCTCTCAGATATACAAAACATATGTATACAGTACAACGCTACTTCTCAATCTCAATATTTTCCTTATACTCAGATGATTCCACATTCAGTCTCGTTGTGTACATCTAAAAAAACAGAAACAGATACAGTTACAATCTTTTCCTTCTTTCATTCACTTGTTTTTCTATCCAGATTGACGATACGAAATACGAATAAGACGATCCACATGCATCAACATTGAAACTTCAACTTTTGAACATCTTTCTTCTAATATGCGATGAAACGTAAATTGTGAATTGTAAGTTTTGTGAATCGTAATTCAGTGATTTGAATTACATTTGAACATACGCACAGGAATATCACTAGGAAAATATTGATCAATAAATACTTATTTTTGGAGGCAGTTTTTTAATGCGATGGAATTAATTGAAATTGAAATATCCACAATCTCATACATATATTCGATTCCTCAGAAGTCTGACAAATCGAAGGAAAATCACCGATATTTTTATCCACACATGTATTTACAAAATATATTATGCATATAAGGACTTTATGCTTTAATCAAAAATATTAATAATTCACAAGAAAAGACACTCGTCACATAGTTTTTATACAGATATTTGCACGGATATTTATAGTTTTTTTTAGTCTCTTTGCTTTTAACTGTGTGACTTCTGTGACTGACAAAAAATGTTTCTGTCATATTTTTCTCACCGTTTAAACAGAATATACACATAAATTATTAATAGCTGGATTTGAAAATGACGTCAATATGCAATGAGGGTAAGAATTAATAAAATATACAGAAATTAAGTGCAGGAGAGAGAGAGAGAGAGAGAGATTGGAGATTAGGAAAATGTGCCAGTGTTTTTCTTTCTTTTCGTTATTCTTTATTATATTATTATAATTTATGGAGAATTACTTGAGGCAAATATAATTAATAAAAAAAATGTATACAATACACAGTCCACTCCAATGCATTTTCATTTGCACTGGCACAGAGGGTTTCAGAATAAATTGAGAAAACATAAATTGTGAATTATGACTCTGTGTATATATCTGCGTATTCATTTGGGAATTATATATTTTAAATTTTAAATTGTGTGTAACGTGTAAAACTGTATAAATTATGAGAATGAGAATTGGAATAAGAGAGAGAGACAATGAGATTTTCAGATATATTTTTTTATTTGCATGGGGAAACTGTTAAAACTGTCAGTGTGTGTAAAAGTCGTGGGCGAATATTGCGCATATTTGCATTAAAACAACCACAAAAGCCAAGCGACAACAATGAAAAAATGACGATGACGCGACAAACGGTCACAAGGAATAAAGAATAAAGGACGAGTCGCTTTTTGCTTTTCGTTTTTTGTTTTTTTTAGTATTTTCTCCCCTTTTGTTTCCCAAATTCACGATGAAAAACCAAATATCTTTTCAAAATTCCTATGCAAATTGATGATTGATTGTGAACGTGTCTTATGTCTTAAAATATATGTTCTAAGTTCTAACTAAAAGACAATCAGCTTGCTTAGGTAGGTATTTTTTTACTTTCAACTTGTAGTGAATATCTGTATAGTTGAATGACATGGCATCATATCAGTGTATTTTCCTTGCATATAGTTTTTTATCTTGAGTTTGACTCTGAACATGGGTTTTTGACATACCCCGTGTCGTGTCATCAAAAGTCATCAATATATGTATATATATGAATAAAAAATAAATCGAGTCCAATCTATAAATTGATTCTGAACACACACGTTCCTACTAAATTTATTTTTTATATAATTTATTCTCCATCACCCGCGTTCATTTTATATATTATTGGTTCGCTTTTTAGTTTAGTCTATATCCGCTGTACACTCTGTACAAAGTTAAAGTCAAAATCTCAAAAACCTCAACATTTTAAATCAAAGTTGAAATGAAAATAAAGATGACGTATCTTTTTTTATTGGGAATTGTGAGAAAAGGAAAAAAAAGATCAATAAATATTTTATCTCCAATGTAACAAATATGTATACGGGATCTGCGTTTGTCATTCATATCCAAATCGCATGTGTGTGTGTGCAGTATATGAAATGAGACAAACTTCTAACTGACAATGAGTTAAAGTTCATCTTCATCTGGTTGACATGATATTAGTTTAGTTTTGATATCAAAATCCAAGTAGTTGAAATGTCTTCTTGTTCTCACAATTCTTACAATCCACAATCCACAACTATCTTACAATTAGTCCTTCAACTTGGTCCAACTATCAGTACTGTATATGTACTTTGCTGTGGCAAAATGTTACTCCTGACATTGAATTGAATTGAATCATGCAGTTGTATAACAACAATTAACCATATTCCGCAAAGTTGATAGAGCACAGTGACAATAATAATGTAAAATCAGAGTCGCATTTGCATATTCTTATCTCTCTCTCTCTCTCTCTCCCTCTTTCTATCTCTTTCTCTCTCAATTTCTTTACACGAATCGAGAATGTTTATATGTACATTCCCTATAGTACTCATTCTCTTCTCACATCTATGATGTCAGTGTACTTTGTAGATTGTAAATGAATTCTCTTTGTTGTTGTTGTTTTCCATCGGTATATATTCATGTATTTTGTTTGGCTGTTGCTGTTGCTGTGGCTGTTCCTTCATTTCCTCTCGTTTTGTCTTGACAAAAATTGTGAGGGAAAAGTCATATACATACATAGTACATAGCACAAGAGACACAACTGCTAACTACATCATCAACCAAAATGGTTTTGCTTTGTAGATTCTAGATAAATGGCTCAAAAGTCAAAATGCAGCACACTTACAAATTTAATTAAAATCACATATACACACACACACCAAACAAACTTTCACACACCTTCATTCTTCAAAATGCGTGTGCACACACACACACACACACACACACACACGGCAGATATTATAATTTTTCAGTTTTCCATTTTTCCAATTTCTTTCTTGTACATTTTTTTTGTTGGCCATTGTCTTGATGTACTAACAATATCCTTCATCACATATCTTACAATTTTTTGATATGCTATAGAACCTTTTAGTTAAAACAAAAACTCAAACACTCAATTTAAAATTCACAATTTCATCTCTCTCTCTCTCTCTCTCGCTCTCTTTCGTCTTTCGCCCAATCTTCACGTTAATCTTTTCCTTTGTGAACTCTGGAAGTGAAAAGGTGAAGAGTGAAGAGAGTCTTCAAAACTTCAAATTATATAGGGATTCTTTTAGTAATAGTATTTTTTCCCCCTCAATCTTTTACGAGGAGATGCCATGCCAAAAATTTACATTTGTATATCGTATACAGATGATACTTTGATGTGGAAAAAAAAAGATCACACACTAACAAGAATGATGAAAATGAAAAGTAATAATAAAGTACTTTTGGGGATTTGAAATGTGTATTTTGTATTTTATTTATCTCACATCTTTTATGCTAATGACGTACTAAAAAAAACTAAATAACTAAATTACAAATGTATAGCATAATAAAATTACAAGCAATAAGCAATTGCAATTTGAAATTGAAATTGAAATCAACAATGGACAAAGCAAAGGAAAAAAAATGATTATAATAAACATTTTTACGAGCACACACATGAAAATAAAAATAAAAATATGTTCAATTACATATTCAAAGTAGTTACAGAGTGGAAAAGTTCAAGTCCAAATAAGACCTTGTCTTTCGTAACAAAATCTCGTAACCATGGCTTCCATATCTTGTCGTATATACAGATATAATATTACAGCGAAAAGTGTAAACAGTTTCCTTGTTTAATCAAGTCATTTTGAAAGCTAATTTAAAAATTGCCCATTCCCCTATTCTTAATTCTTAATTATCTCATATGTGCTCCCACAAAAATTAAATCCAATATGTATTTTTACCTTAAATGGATTGAATAATGGGGGAAAAAAGATTGAAAGAAAAACCTCCAAGTTTTAACTCAATTCTTATTGTTATTTCATCCACACATGCACGTATATTTATGTAAATACAGATACACATTTGAAATTTGAAGGATACAAGGAAATACTGATTATACATATATATATATTTTGATATTCCTTCATTTCACTTTTCATTGTACAGTCAAACATCCACAATCCACCGTCCACCGTCCACACGTAAACAAAATTACACTTGACCACAAAATGGACGGGTTAAAAATCATAAATTATCTGTCTATTGTTGGTTATACATATGTACAGATATTTCGTTTGGACAAGTTATTAGAACGGTGGATGTTTTTGATGGAAACTGCAAATCACAAATTACACACACTGAGATTAACACTCGGTACAAAACATACATTTACACACACACACACATACAAACACACATAAAGTCATCTGTGGGGGGAGAGAAGGATAAGGATAAGGAAAACAGGTAGAGAGAGATTGAGATTGACAAATTATGTTAATTGGAAACTGGTCACTTTACACAACGACGTATTCAACTCTTCGCCTCTTTCCCTCTTACATTTGATCCCCACTTGACAAATACACTTGGACACTTGGACATTAACTCCTCTCAACTTGTAATGTAAAGGTTGCAGTTGTACTTTGTATAGTTGTAGGTGTGTGTGTGTACATTCATATTACATATACATATTTATATGTGCTCATAAAATAGAATAATGTTTGGAATCATAGTCTCGCTGTCTATAGTCACAAGTGTACAGTACAAATTCAAGTGAATTGTTTTACTTATAGACTCTCCTCCTCGTACTCTTCTTGTCACATCCTATATAAATGATCCTGAATTTTCTCAACCTGAAAATTCAACTAAACGACCCCGCTGTCTATACATTTTACATTCTATACATATACACAGTTACACACATTAATTGTATGCATAACGATTATTTTAGACCACCAGCTAAGACTAAAATGGCAATGACAGTGACTGTGACTGCAGATTATGCAGTAATATCTGTATTGTACATATACAAAATACAATACGGAGACCATGACTTTGACTGTGATAGAATTTGATACTTTGAAAGCATTCACATTTCACATTTCACATTTCATCCTCATAGCCCTTACCGTAATTTCTATCTGTTTCTGTATCCAACATGCTAAACGCCTAAACGGCTATAGTATTTTAATGTCTATACCTTTTGACTGTGCACAATGTGTGTGTGTTTTGTGTACACACTATATATATGTATATCTGTATCTATGTCTTCTCTTGTCTCTGTCCATTATTGTCTTGTGTTCTCTTGTTAATTCCTCCATCCATTGACACGTTTCATTTGTTTTCCCAAGTCCATTTTCCATTTCCCAGCTACCAGTGAACATATCTTTCCGTGTTCCGTGTTCCGCTCCTCAGCTAAGCAAATTGTGATGTGATATAGAGAATTCTCTGTAGAAATTTTGCACATTCAAAATTCTAGTCTTTTATAAATATTTTTTTAATTCCAAAGAGGAAAAGTCCGGCTCATGCCAAGCTTTTAATGATGATAATAATAATAATAATAATAATGTAATGTGAAAAGAGGGAAATGGAAAGGGGCAACGACTACATTATATCTGTATACTACGATATATAAGCGTGTTAGCAATTAACAAGATAATGCTTTTCAAATTCCATACTGTTTGAGCATTGAATTTGGTAATTAATAGTGAAAATTATAATATTGTAGTGAGGGGAGAGAGTAAGTGGTCGAGACAACCAAAACGAAAACAACGACGACGACATTCCCCATTAAATCAAAAATCTTTGTTAATTATAATTCATGTTGTTGATGTTCTTCTTCTTCTTCTTGTGTGTACTTAATTCATTTTCATATATTTGCGAAATCATACGCATCCAGTCGTCACATATGCAGTTACCAGTAGGTATGAGAATTCGGTAGATGATAATGATAAGTAATGAGTTACCAGATGATTTTTTTCCCCTCTTTTTGTCTTTCTCGCATATATTTAAACTCTTCTCTTTTTTCCCTTTAGACTTTAGTTCTTTAGTCCTAGTCAATTTATAGAGAGTCCTGGCAGTATTTTATCTGCCTGCGTGTATACAGAACAGATATTAGCTAAGTGGTTACAAACAATACTGAAAATGTATACTGAAATGAAAATTGAAATTACTACTTGATTCTCTCGTAATTTGTAATTTGTATTATCATTGTCGTGATGCTCGTGAAGAAATACAGTAAATATCTGTATGTTCTTTCTAAAGATATTCGGATAGAGCACACAAAAAAATGCATGCATATACAATATACATACATACAAGAAAATGAAAATACGACGACACCACAATATTCAAAAGACTCGCGTCGTATTTGCATGTGTGTGTGTGTGTGTATGTTTTGTGTGTCTGTGTACACGCGAAGAAAACACATTCGTACGTTTGTACATGACATAAATAAAATAAAAATCATGAGGAGCCTGATGATGGAGGGAGTATATTTGTACTATAATAAATTCTATGGATAAAATGTTGACAAGAGCATAGTTCTAGACACTTGAATACACCTTGTAATTACAGCATGAAAAAAAACTGTACAGAGTGTATTTCACATGGGGAAGAACAAGCGTGTGTGTGTGTGTGTGTGCGTGTGTGTGTATGCTTTGTGACTTGTGAGTACAACTAACTATAGAAGAACAATAAATCGCGAGAATAAGGCCCGTGAATAAGAATACTAAATAATCATATATATTGTTTCACTGTCGATCGGAAAATTTCTTCCATCTCTCTTTCTTCCTTTCTTTCTGTTGATCCTCCTATTACTATTACTATTCCTTTGGACTTCCATCATCAGATGAGATAAGTCAAGATGAGATAAAACCCTCCGATCGCCGATCGCACATGCCACTGCCTCACACACGCTCACATACGATATACCTACTCGATTTTATTTAACAGTCTGACAATACACAAGGATTAGCTATTGCTATTAGTATTGCCCGTGCATTAACTTAGCATAAGTAGACTCTTAATAACCTGATGATCTGTCTGTGCGTACACACACACGCTGTACGTACTTACATATAGTTGCATGAAGCTCTAGACCAAAGGAACAAAGACCATCAGCATCAACAGGTTTTTTCCACTACAGTTTTTCATGTACATATTATTATGTTTTATTCTATGTTCAATGTTAATGTTACTACACATTCAATTTCAATATTTTTTGTCGAAGATTTTATTTGATTTTAAAATGTGTCGATATAGTCTTAACTCTGAACAGTCTCAAGATAAAATCCTGTAGATCTCATCAAAGATTGAGCAAACCGACGATTTCCTGTCGAGGCGCACAAAGAATTCCGATTCCGATTTGAAATCAAGTTTGAAGACGACCGGAACTGCAAATCCATTCAATTTACCCCCGAATTTCATAACTATAGCTGTCCTAATGCATGCAAACACCAAACAAGTTTATTTATTTATCAGGATAGAAGACTCAACTGTGAGAGTGATAGAAGACATGGGATGAGAACAGACCAAGTTTCATGTTCCTGATTAAATTTTAAAATGAACTTGAATGAACCATAAGGGAGTCAATCGATAAATGGATTTTCTATAATAAAATTTAATTAGGATGGCAATGGCATTTTGAGTTTGTTTGAGTTTTGTGCATTCGTTCATTGAAATGTTATGACTTTTGAGAGTACAGACAAAGTTCTTCTTTGGGGGGTATCCCGAAACCATATACAAAATACAATATACAGATAGAATAGAATAGAATAAAATGATGAAATTTCATCTAACATCTAACTCCTAACATTATTATTGGTTCACAAACCACAGAGTTTCCTCGTATATATATGCATTTGAGTTAGTTGAAAAAAGATGTAGGTGGTGGTGACTCTCTAGTGACTAGTTCTAGTCTCTAGTGAATTCTACAATATCGTATATATAGTGAAGAGCAGCAACGGATCAAACAGATCGTGTGTTGTTTACAATTTGATGAATGTACCTTGCCCATCGATAGATAGGCCATAAATAATTTTCTAATACGGACGTGCATGAAATTCTCAAGCGTTTTCCTCGGGGCGTCTTCTATTACTTATTATAACATATATATACACACACACACATACATAAACACATTATCATATGTACCAACGAGTACAAGCAAGTACTAGTCCAAGTCCAAGTTTATGTCTATGTCTATGTCCATGTCCATGTCCATGTCCACGTCCATGTAATGCAATCTAATGTCATATAATAATAATAAAGTTGAGACTCGAGAATCCTTGTTGAAAGTTGAAATGAAACCAAAGTCAAATATTGCCAGTGACTCTTCGACAGATACATACAAAAATACATACATGGATATTTTAATGATGTACAGAGAATATACAAATATATCCAGAGTCCATTTCAAACTCAAAACTCATACGCAACTGGATAGATGTTCGGGGTACAAAAAAAATGAAAATGCACTGTCATCCGGTCCCATTAGAATTTTATAGATATTTTTCAAAGGGAGAGAGAGAGAGAGAGTGAGAGAGTGAGAGAGATACACAGATAATCCACACAGTGCAATCAAATTCAAATTCAAATCCAATAGAAAATATCTCTGTCGTCTCTGTCTTTTGAATTGAACTAGTGAGTATTGGAAAATTCATACGAGTGTATTCGTCCTCACATGTACATAAACTATGAAATACTAATAAATCAGAATTACTCTACAGATTTATAGTGGCAGATTGAATGTTCATGTTGATCTTGAGTCCTCACAGCAATCTGTTGAGCAATGTCTGAAATATGTCTTGAAAGCTCTATAAGTACGTATATTTTACGTATACAGATATCAACATATCAACAGTTTGTGAGAGACAGAGAGAGAGAGAAATGAGAGGGGCAGGCAATTCTCAGTTCATCATATTTTTTAAGTGATGGGATGACGTCATTCTCTGTCTCTCCAACGAGCAAATAAAATAAAACTTGTCTTTCATAAATTTTATACCTTAGATTTCATATTTACGATTACTATTACGAGCTTGGTTATAGTTTTATTCAACAGGATTTATTCGTGTGTGCTTTATAGTCTGGCGTTAATTTTTTTTTCACCGTCATTCGAATTTTGTAGTCTCTCATATTGGAAATTGTGCAAAGAGAATGAAGAAAAATGGATTTTCGTTTTTACCTGTAGATTTTGTATAAGAGATTTATTTCCATCCCCAAAGAAAATTCAATTAATTTCCGGCAGTCTGTACTTACTTGAAATTGTTTTCAGATTGAAAAAAAAAAAAAAACAATCTAGACTGAAGATCTGAATCTGAACCTGAATGAATGTCTTTGAGATACAGCAATTATCTCGTATCTGTGTATAATTACTGAGCATACAATTACTAACGAGGTTGGCCCATTGTCCATTTCATGAATATCATGTGTAAGATATTACCATGTACATACGCATGGATAAATAAATAATTAGTTTAAATTAATTTTAACGAAATACCAAACTTTTTTTTTTGATACTGTAATATCAAGATTTCAAGATGAACTGTGAATGCATGTGAAAAATGGGAAAGGGTTCAATTTGAAAAGGATTCAATTGACCAATCAAATCTGTATAGGAAACAATGGACAATTTAAATATGATAATATCGTATATATGAAAATGAAATGAGACTTGTCAACGAGTCAAGAAAAAAACCAGCTCACAAGTTTCTATCAATTAAAATCTAAATTCACATTCAAATCTAAATTCAAGCTAACGAACATTTTATATGTATGCTGAATATGTACCTATAATTTTGTAAGAGTTTCAAAGTTCGAAACCTCCTGTGGAAATATATAGCCATGTCAATGAAAATGATTTGGTTAAAGCGTAAAGACTGTGAAGAGACATGTACGATACCAGAAACCCGAAGACGACGACGACGACGACGGATAAATATATTCCGATGTATAATATCCATATCGTCTGTTAAGTTCACAAACGAACTATAACGATTTTCCTTAATTTGCGGAAATGCTACTGCGTCCGTCTTTGTGCGAAAAATTCTGAAAAAATTCAGGGTGACAGAAAAGGTCATGGCAGACAATAATGTCTCCGGATCCAAAGATCCATCTTGAGCCATTTGACCTTTGGAGCAGGTCAACGAAATTAAGGAAAATAATTATAGTTCGTTTGTGAATTTAACAGACGATATGTATTTATATTATAAATACAAAATTATCCATGTGTATTCGTATATGTGCGGATGTATATACAGGTATATATAGACTTGCATTGCATTGCATTGCACACATTTGTGTTTTCCATTGGTATGGATAATGAATGAGACTACAAGTTGCTAATGAATACGTTGTTAATGATAATAATTAAAGGCAATTAAATTGTACTGTAGTACTTTCTTACGTAAACAATGAGGATTAATTCAACATGTTGATTTGTGTACGTACAGAAGCAATTTATTTGAATTGTCAAGATCCACTATCAACCAAATGAATACACACACACACACACACACACACACACATACTTGATACTTACATTTCATTTATGTATGTACACGGTGAAGACTTGGAGACTTTCCATCCTCCACTCCATCACAATCAGTCATTTAATTTCATTTCAGATTTTACATTCACGTTCCACGTTTTAATTCATTCATGAATTTATAAAGTTGGACTTTTGTCTTGTGTGTCTCCTGTCCGCCATTTTCCTTGCCGAATACACGACTAATGCAATTGGCTATACTTTTCTCTCTCTCTCTGTCTTTCGCCCTTTTAACAATTTCACGATTAGCAATAGACTCTAATTGCAATTACTAAATGGCAAGGGACATGTCAGGTTTGAAGCATGAAAAACAAGTGTATGCAAATGCGTCTTTAATAATGAATGAAGACTACACACAACTGCCTACATAAAACATAGACTATTAATGAAAAATGAAAAAAAAAAAAAACAACTCGAGTTCCACTCTCTCAGTTAAGTAAACTTATCGTTAGTAATAATTAAGTATTTTAATGAAGAAATGTGAGGTGTGAATTTGGAATTAACCAGGATTTTTTTCTCTCGTGCTCTCTCTCTCTTTGTTTCTCTGTATGATAGAGGAATTATGACAATGTGCGTGATTGGTACAAGTTGAATTGCAAGTTGTTGGGACTACGATTGAATAATTGTTCACACCAGTGAACCATCACATTTGTTATTAGTTTTATTTGCTCTATACGTTTTCTGCATGGAGTTTCAAGCTCACTAGAGAAAAAAACTGGCTGGAGATATACATTAAAGAAAATGAGAAAAAAAACTCAATTGAGCTCAAAGGGAGAAAAGACTTTTACGATTGAATTTACACGTATATGCATGGACCATATACGATATGTACGATACAATAAGCACGTACATAAAATAGAATAAAATACAGATGCGTCGTCCTCAACGTATAGTATATCTGTGAATACATTGTGTATATTGTTATGTGTATATGTTATGTGTTTTTTGTACAAGTGAAATAATCCAACCTGTAAAGCACGAATGACGAAAGGGAACGCACGAAAAGTCTGAAAGAGACTTAAGACAAGAGAGAGAGAGAACAAGAAGTAGACGAAGATCTTATGAATGAAAATCAAAAAAAGGATGGCAAAAAGCCGTGTATGATGTGATGTGATGTAGATGTAAGACAAAACGTATAGATGTACATGCATATGGAGTGGCCATCGTCTATATTGGACTATCTGTAAATGATAGAGAGAGAGAGAAAGAGAGAGAGAAAAGAATAGAGAAGCAGAACACCCGTCTTGGCCGTCTCACTCACTCAATTCATGATTTAATTCATGCCACGCATCTCCTTGCAAATGGAAACTTGGAATGGGCACTTTTTCTCTCCCTCTCCCTCTCTCTCTCTCTCTCTCTCTCATTCTGACTGCTGAAGAACGCTCTCTTCTTCGTTTTTTTTTCTTCGCTGCCCTCCCGCGGACCTTGATAATCACAAAGAATTAATTCTGCATTACATTACACAAAGTCAGCCAAAAATCACGTAACAATCGGCCAGATCGGCCTTTTGATCAGGCTCCCATCGGGTCGGAGGAACAAAAAAAAATCCCAACATCTCTCATCATCCATCCCGTGTAGCAAGAGCAAGAGCAACCCGCAATTCAACCAATACCAAAATCTAATACAACTCCAACTGAAACCCGCAATCACTATTCACATAGTCACATACACACACAATCTCTTTCTCTCTCATGAACATTTTACTCATTACAGTTCACACCGTCTTTACTCTCTTCACCCTATTGCCTATTGCCCACTGTACACACATTTACCAAATTATTTATATTACATATACAGCACAGCTGTACATATTTGAACATATTCCAGTGTTATTTCCTATCGTATGTGTACGTACGTACATCCTTGAGATTTTTACATTTTAATCTAAAATTTCCAAATTTCCATAAAGTTTCCCTCGATTTCGATTCTTATTCCGGGCAAGTTTACAGCGGATAGTGATAAAAACCTCATTTTGAATTTTGAATGTTGAATGTTGAATGTTGACAGAACAGACACACAGAGGAACATCCGAATCTCGGAATTGCTTTCCTCACGATTAGGAAAAAACCGTGTGCCGGCATTTTTTAACATTTATGCAAGTCATAATAATATCTATATGCAAAATGCAATGTACATATAAAAAAAATCAGAATTCCGAATAGGAAAACTTGACTGTGTGTGGAGATTGAGGATTATAATTTCTGTATAAACATTTGGAAAACAGTCGGAAGTTGTTTGTAATTTTTTTTATACATATATATACGATATATCCAGAATACAGAACGTAATCATAAATTATTCCTGTACTGAAGGGTTATAAAAACTATCAAACTAAATTGTTGTAATGTTTTACTTTACACATTACACATTACACACGCACTTAATATCTCTCTGTACACATCACACCACACACTACACATATATCTTAGTATACACACATTACACTACACTAAACTACACGGGATTGTGGATAATGAACTGGAGAATGAGAGTGAGAAAAGCAATCTTTAATCTTGAACTTCAAGTTGAGCTTGGTGAAGAAAAAAAGGTAGTAGTCGCTTTCTCTTGTTCCATCATGATCATGAGTATGAGTAATTCTCGTATCGTATATATATATACACACAAACACACAGTTTCCAATTTTCTTATTATCTCTCTCTCTCTCTCTCTCTCTCTTTCTCCTTCTCTCTCTGACTTGGCTCTATCACACACAATGCGTACATGTACATCTCAAGCCTATAAACATCATCACAGTGTTTTTTTAATATACAATATACTGAACACTCTGCTGAGGAGAGCAGCATCAGCAATATGAAATGATGACGTTCATCTTCCAGCTTCCGTATCAGCAATCAATCTATTCTATTCTATACATTTCTACAGCAGGAGAGAGAACTCGACGGCATAACGTGATGAATAAAAACCATCGGGATTTTTTTTTATTAGCATCATCTTCCTCGACGAATGCAACTTTATTTAATAAAATAACGTACGTACATATGGACTTTCTATGTATATATCGTACTTTCTATATATATCTTTATCTCGTTTCCGCCTCCTCTTTTGTTTTATTTTCCAAGGAATTCCCCGGTAGATTCCGTATTCAAATCAAACATTATCCAATTGCAAAATACATTTACATATGGAAATCCTACGGGATTTATAATATACCTATATCTATACTTCAGTATATGTACAAAACAATGTATATGCAAAACAAAATTTACGTCAACACAAAGAGTTTTTTTCCCTCTCACATGATTTTTTTTTTTTACCTTGTGCAAACAAGCAAATTGAAAAAGGCTGTGGAGAAGCTGGGAATAAGATAAAAAATATTTTCCTTGATGAATTAATATTCCATTTTCTCCATAAACTATATATACAAGGTAAAAGAAAGAAAATACATATGGATATGAGTTTTAAGAGAAAAGCAGAATTCCTGGAGAAAATCAATATAGATATTGCAGGTATATTCATGGAATATTTAAAGTAGTGTAGTTATACATCTGTACAAAAAAGCCTGAAAGTCTTTATATTTGTATGACCTCCGATTTGAATGAATGAATAGAGAAAGAAAGCATCAAAGGAAGTAAAATTGAGACTCCTCAACTCATCTGTGTAAAAAACCCAGAGTGTTTTCTCTATATACATATAAGTATATACGGACAAGACGAAAAATCCTTTCAATCCATCTGTCATGTCCAAATATCTGTGTGTGTGTGTGTATGCTCTTTTTTTCTAGCATAAATTCTGTCCCTGTGCGTGTGCATGTATAAAAAGCCGGCATGGATTTCGGATCCTTCTGAACATATATGACTAAAGGAAAAAAAATTGAGGACCAACAAACGACGAATGAGACTGACAAGAAAAAATCCTAGAGAACATTAGGAGAAAAAAAAACACACACGAGAGTAATAAGGAAATTGCAAAACTTTGTATACTTTTTGGTACTGGTTGAATCATGTGATTTCGTAGATGTAGGCCAGAAAAACAAACTTTATTTTATACGATACTCTACAAGTTATTATTGATTTATTGATTTGCTCACAGAATTTGTTTTTTTTTTTTTTCATGTCGGGATTCTTTATTCCACAAAGTATACGACAGAATGTGTATATATAAACATAAACATAAAGAAAAGTAATTATGTATTGCGTCTGGATTCTTTGGAAATGGATCTTTTGGAAAACATAACATGGAGAGATTTTATTATAGAGGAATATCATAATAAAAAAAAAGTTATGGACTTAATATTGTTTGCTCTTGTGGAAAAATGAAGAGATCTAAACTCACAAGTTTCTCAAATTACTCTGACAAAAGAACGACAGGGCGAAAAAACGAAAGAACAAAGGAGCGAGAAAGAAGAAGAAGAAACAGAAAGAACTGCGTAAAAGAAAAGTTGAGGGAATCAAATATATAGACAAAAAAGCACTTTTGCACTTGGATGTCTTCATTACCACGATCCAAAATAAACGTAAACACACATGTTCGATGAAGAAATAAAGTTGTGAGGAATGGGATTAATTTGAGAGAGAGAGAGAGAGAAAGGTATTTAAAAAATACTACAGTAACATTTTATCATATGAAATTCAAATTAAAAGATGAGTTAAAATGTATAATAATGATCTGCGATATTAAAACGAGACTAGACGACGAGCTGAATATGTAATTTATAGTAATTTTTAAGCTAACCACAGAATGAAAACCAAAACCGCACACAACCGCAAAGTAAAATCCTTACCTCAAATAAGAAAAAATCTCAAATTTTAATTGTATGTACTTGTTTAGTTTGTAGTGGTTTTTGAGTTCAACGTTGAACGTTGTATGAAAAAAACAAATACATAAATACTTGTATGTACATGAACCCGATTAGATGAGTAACTATGAATATATTACACAATGATTACTTCGCTATGGACATGGACAAGCTTTTACTTTGCTTTTCCTTGTACTGAATTCATTAGACGTTCTCAAATTCTCAACCTTCTGATTCTGAGCCCTCTGAAGATGATGGGAAGGCGAAGCAGAAGAAGAAGAAGAAGAAGAGGAAGAGAGTTAAAGTCCGTAGCAAATCAGTGCTTGAGTCCATTCATTCATTCGTTCACTTGGACTTTATATGTAATGTACTAACGTCAAGAAGTATCTACGATGGAAAAAAAACTTCATTCTTCATTTCTCAATTGACTCGCATTGAAAAGCGGAAAAAATTGGACTTTTTTTTATTTCCTTTCACTCTCTCCCTAAGGAGCATTCAAGCCCTTCACAATTACAATGATGATAAAGGTTTTTTGGACTCAAGTACAGATTACACATAGACACATAGACACATAGACAGACACACACATATGCTCATCATCCTCATCCTCATGTACATTTTCAATAGGAAATACAAAGCGTGTAGACACTCACAGTCAGTTTGTCCCGTTTCTCAAATCGATACACATGAATTTATAGGATTTAATCATCGATTTTAAATGTATGACTAATATAGCTACGGAATATACAGATATGTATACAAACTATAGTCTCTTCTGAATACTATCAAGTTCATATGTTGGGGAAAAAATATAAATATAAATTATGTTTCCACGCTCTTCGTCTCAAGTTCAAATTGTGAACGGCTCAAAAAGAAGACGAAGACGAAGAAGATTGAGCTTGAACTCGGAATTGAATTTCGAATTGGAAAAGTATGAAATTTGATTGATGGAAAAATGAACGTGTGGCGATCTGGCGATGTGCGTATTGTTGGGAGAATAATTTACATATGGGTAAATGTTTTCCTTGGATATTTTTGTAGTCTCATCATTTCCTGTTGTAATTGTGAAATTCCAAAACTTTTACATTTTATTTATTTATGTAAATTTTTAAAATCAGATTCATGACAGTCATTTCTATCTGTAATTTTTGTGTATCTTTTCCCAATGTATTTCCTTTCTCGGTTTTATCCAGACTCTTAATCCAGATTAAATAATGATGAGATTTCGAGTGAATCAATTTACAATTCACAGTTAATTCCTATGCTCCACACGTAAATTCAACAGTTTTTTCATATGTATTTTGTATTACCGAAAGAATTATCCTTCAAGTCTCGCAAACAATTTTTATGGAAAACAGAGAAAGAGAGTCCAGAGTTTACTAATAATATTTAACGAGGAGACAAAATCATCAGAAACACAATGTTTCCCTTGCAATAGCAGAATATTGTCTGTTTCTTTTGTAGTGTTTTCCCTTGCGTGCAGTATTCTTTTAATTTTTCAATTCTCTCATGATCTCATCTTTTGTAAATTTGTACATCCCAGCATTATTTACATAAATAAATGATAACAATAATATAAAATTCAATTTTTTTTAGCTCTTGGCTCTTGGCAAAATGATATAGAATAAACATGATGACGATCTAGCCGAAAACACTCATCGTTCCTTTCAGACTGAGATTTGTAGTGTTTTCTCAGTGTTGCTCTTAGGATTTATATTGAGGATATGTACGAAAAGCTAGAAGAAACATGAATCTACATGTAATCTAGCCCCGTTAATGTTCGTCCTTATGATACTTGTTAGCCGTGTTGATTCTGAAATCTGAATGTGCCTTGTAGCTTGTTACGTCTCTCTCTCTCTCCCTCTCTCTCTCTCGACTATAAACAACATATGAACTCCTACTACTATTTACTACAGTCTCATCGTCAGCCACAGCCACAGCCACAGAATGAAGTGAAGAATGAAAGCACAAGCACCCAGTTATAATGGGTAGATTGAGAGATTGAGAAAAAAGATATTTATCTCTTCAGTTCAAATATCAAATATCAAATATCAAAATACCACATACCAATTCCTGCACAACACAACACAAACAAAAACACAACACACACCATAAAGATGTATGAACAAACTATCTGCTCGTATTTCATATTACATACATGCACAACCACATCTTATATCGTCCACATCTGTAAGATACATAGACAAAGTTTCCATGATTGAGATTGAACTGCTAAAGTTTTTAATGTATTCACTCTCACATTCATAATGAAAGAACAAGGAGTCTAGTTAGACTAAGATTGAAGGAGGAATTGATGCATATATACGATATGTAATATGTATATATATCTTCATCTCCATCTCCATCCGTTTGTGTATACAGATATTCATTTGCATTTTGAATTTACATTTCTCAGTGCTGTGTGTATTGTGTATTCGTATTCGTATTCGTATTCGAATTCGAATTTATCTGTAGTTTGAAGCCATTTTCTTGAAGCTCTCAGTTGGTCTGGTTGGTTGTTTGGTTGTTGGTAAATCAGAGTTCATCAAGAAATCGATTGACGACTCAATTGTAAGCCCAGTAGTAAGTTTTCATCTCATTATGTAACCACTAATTGAGCTTGTGGAATGTTGAGGGCGAGCAGTAAACACTAGAGATGAAGAAATAAACATTTTCCTTCTGATGGCATCAAGTAATTGTTCATGTGTGTGCATTTGTGTGTGTGCTTGTGCTTACATTTACACACTTGTGTGAGCAAGTAGTCTGCCTGTACAGTGTGCACACTGCACAGTGTACACAAGTACATACACACACACAAAGTACAGAATATTAAATACATATGTATAGAATGTCTATATTACCTCGTCCACGTAGTCTCCCTCTGTATTTTCCATTGTACACACTCTACACTCACTACTCACTCCACTTGTCTTCATCTGATTTTTCCCCTTTGGAGTTTGGATTTGATAGTTGAGACTTTTTAGATTCACGATCAGTCTTGAGGGGTTTTTTCTGAAGCCAGCCATCAAGAAGTGTGTATATGCGAGTGCGAGTGTTTCATAGTGTAAATATCCTATGTAGATCCTATGAATTCTGCCAACCCTCACAATTTCCAACATTTCAACTTATTTAACTATACGATCCCTTCCTTCTCATTTCCATCTTGATGAGAGTCCAACAACTTTCTTTGTACATAACCAACAAACAAACAAAAACCCATGATGCAGCCATCAAATTCAAAACTACGTACGTGTATTTGTATTTGGTATATTCGAGGAAGTGAACCAAAAGAAAGTACAAATACAAATGCCTACTTACGTATTTATGTGTGTGTATGTGTGTGTGTGTGAATTGTAAATTGTATCGCATGTCTATTCTGTATACCTCTCATCAGTTTTTAGTCTATATATTACACTGCATTTGTATTTGTATTTGTATTTGTATTTAGTATTTGTACAGCTTACTTCACCAATTAGTTGTTGTTCCGCATCTCTCATCGTCAGTTCCTAACAAACGACAAACCAGCAGCCAGCATTCATTTACAATTTACTAATTCATGCAACAAATCTCATATATATTTCTTTCTTTTTTTCTTTCTTTCTTCATCTCAAACTCAAGACAAGATTTTGAATGTGTAACAATTAGCAGATCGAGCCACAAACGAATGGTCAATGTCAATTGTACATATTCAAATGTATCTGCACATACATATGTCGACATTTGAATCCAAAGAAGAAAAAAACCCAACAATCAACAAAAAACAAACTGAATGAAAATGAAGTCACTTCCAAATTCAAAATATTCGGAATTCCTCATGTTTTCTCTGTTTGAATTCTATATATTTAACGGATTAACACAAAAAGAAATGAATAAAAAAACGAGAGTCCATATGCAAAATATTTATCTTAAAAATTTATTGTAGCTGTCTATTAAAATATAGTAATCAACTAGGAAGAGGATCATTATTCGTTCCAGGAACATATGCAACATCCGAAAAACATCCTTTACGAATGGATCGAATAGTATTCTGAGCCACTTGAATCGTCAGACTCATCGTGTCCGTCACAAAAATGGGTATAAACTTTCTCGGGGACGGAATACAGACGGAATTCCCCTTGTAATTAGGTCCATCATACACCGTCCATGGACTCGCCCCAGTTATGATGAAAGAAGATGTTCTTTTATCCAATACTAATATTCCAGCATCCTCAAATAAATATTCTTCATCCCCTTGGAAAAAAGTTTCGTCATAGAGTGTGATTGTGTCGGAGCGATAGTCATTTGGAGAGCCAGCAAATCGAACTGAAGTTGGTTTCCAATTATCAAAAGGCAAGCATTTTGCATCCGATGATTTGAACATGTACTCCATTTTTGCATTTTTTCCATGGTTAAAGTTGGCTTGATCATAAAACAACCAGCTATAGACAAAAATGACTAACAGTTGAGGAATGACAAATTAGTATTACCTATGTAGACATTCATATTTTTTTACTGTCCCTTTATTTTATCATATACATAGAGAACATTCGTATTCAGTATACATATATATTCCACATGTTCAAAACTTACGCTCCAACTATACAGGCATTAGCCAAGTGATTATGGAAGCCCTTGGTCGGTAAACTTGGAGCGCTTTCTTCCACCAATTCCAGTTTTTCGCCGCCTTTACCATGTAAAGTGGCCTTTTGATTTAAAGCAGCCTGAATTGAACTGAACTGGACCAACAAGAAGAGAAGAGCAAAGGGAGGGAGGAGTATCAACTTCATTCCGGCCATTTCCCCGTAATAATTAATTCACGTGTAATGAAAACGAATGTGTCGCTTATTGTCGTTTATAGAGATATATATATATATATATATGAGCAGAAACCTACAAGATTGAGAGAGTCAAAGAAAATATATATGTATTTTCAATTAAAACACAGTCAATAACTTTTATAAAAGCATCTTAAAATGAATGGTATATCTGTAGAATATTTTCCATTCTGTATTTTGCTTTGAGTAAAAGTTACAACACAGAGAAAATTCTTGCAAATTCCAAGTCAAATTTAACAAGAAGTGTCCTTAATTTCCTCGAGACTCTCTTTGAAAAACATTACTTGAAGCAATTAATTATTTTTAGTATCAAAGTATATATTTATTTGATGGAACTATACAGCTATAGACAAATGGATGTAACTTTTTGATCACTTTTTCCTCCCTTGTCTTTGTTCTTTCTTATTATATTGTGTGAGTAAAGTTGTGGGACTTGGAATTCACACGTTTTCCTCCTTTCCCTTACGTAATTTCCTTGTGTACTAACTTTTACCAAATGCAAAATGTAAAATGTAAATTTGGATTGTCCTTAATAATAATTATTATTACACTTCTGAAGAGTAAATAGTAGGTAAAGTGTTTCAGAGTTGTTCAGAGTATTGTAAAATACATAGCCAAAGTATGCTGCTCATTTCTCATGGCAAAAAAAAAACACCTACTGCTAATTTCAACTTCCGCATTTTAATTGACCTAATTATTTTGATTATTTATTGACTTGCTTATATTGACATATACAATTAATTGAACGATGAAAGACATCCGTCATCTATGCCTCTCTTGTCATGAATAAATTCAAAAGCCTCATTTGCTGATACGTCTCAATACTAAACAATAAGGACAATGGAGATATGGAGATGTACCCTCATAATCCACGAGTCGAGAGATTGTAAATATTATTGAAATCATCCTGCATTCGTAATCAACATACACATAAACATCAATGTCACAATTTACCATTACAATTACAACAGAAATACAAAAAGCATATGTACAGATTACAGTTATTGTGAGCATTTGGCATGGAGTGCTCAGTTACTCACTGAAAAGTCTATCCACATCCAAACAGTTTACAAGACACGCACATTTTACCATATTATATATTTTCTAGTATTTATTTATAATAATAATTTCCATTTGGATCGTGTGCATGTAAGTATTTATCAGTACTTACAGCTGGAAATTCAAATGAAAAATAATAATCCTTGATATTTCCAACCTTTTCTCATTTAGTCGTGCTTTTAGATTTTTTCATGCCTAATTCATCTTAATTCATAATTCTCAATGCAAATTCATAGAGAGAGAGAGTGAGAGGGAGACTAAAAAAGTCGAGAGACGGAATCTTATAGGATTCTCCATTTCAGTTTTTTTTGGTACATTCAATGTTCAAAAGAAAGTAATTTGTATTCTCCTCATATTCATAAATCATCATAATAATGGGAGTCTGTCATGAGCTAATATGTTATGTTGGCCTATGTTATGTATTTATCATTTTCCATGTAATTTTATTTATTCTACATTCTACAACATTTCACAACATCATTTGTACATACGGGACGACTAACGACGATAAGACTAACAATA
This sequence comes from Gisinianus flammeolus, assembly GCA_034699125.1. Classification (NCBI taxonomy): domain Eukaryota; kingdom Metazoa; phylum Arthropoda; class Collembola; order Symphypleona; family Katiannidae; genus Gisinianus; species Gisinianus flammeolus. The sequence goes on along the minus strand of JAIUND010000203.1, from coordinate 26,242 downwards.
AGTCTAATATCAAGGTAATATCGAGCGCACTGGGTCGAGAGTTGAGAGTCAAAAAAGTCTCCTTCGAATATTTTACTCAAAAAAAAAAACCAAGAGTAAAGAAAGTTTTCTCTTTTTTCCATAATGTTTTCATGAATTCATATTGTTTTTGTTGTTGTTCTTGCTCCACTTTCATTCTACTCCAGTTTCCAGCTTTGATTTCCCGAGTATTTCTTCAAAATTCAAGGAGAACCAGCAAAAAAATAGAAAGAAGGGTAATGGAGAGAGAATTTGCCAAAGAAAATGTATACTAAGAACGTATGTATATCTTATTGTTAGCTGTAAGTAAACAACCGTTAGGGCCTTGGATTTTGCTTTTGTTTCCTCTATACTTTCACTTCCACTTCATCTTCCTCCTCCTCCTAATCTTCAAAATAGTACTGCGGAAAAGGGAAAAGCGGCCGTCTCGTCAAATAACACACACAAACATAAGAAGACAGATACGAGGAAGTGAAGAACTAAAATAAATTGATCTGAGCTGCATTTCTTCCTTTCCTTTGGAGTCGAGACGACGAAGAGAGAGAGAGAGAATTTGAACAAAAGGTATGTGTAGGCCGCCCCGTTTACTTAGCGTTTCTATATTTCTTTAACGCATTGTCATTTCCCTTCCTCCCAGTTTCTGTTTACATTGTATATTGTATTTATGTTGTCGTGGTGAAATATGAGTGTAAGTCGTTCGGGAGGAAAGTCACTCCCTTCTGTCTCTCTGTCTCTGTCTTGATGTCAAACATGTAGCTTTTGTCGTTTCTCCTTCTTACATGTACTTATACCAACATTATGCTTACAATCATCTTTTTTATGTGTGTTATTGAGCCTTTTCCCCTTCCTCTTACTCGCGAACTTTCACTCATTTCTCTCTTTATGTATACTCACCAAAAGGAATGAGAGAAGGAAAATCCTCTCTCATTTCTCTCAAACCGATTTCTCTTTATTTCCTGTGTTATTATTCTTTGACTTTGACTTCCGTCTTGGACTTGGACTTGTGTGTACTCTGGTTCTACGACCATTATTACCGTACATTCTCATATCAAATCCCGATATTCTTTACATCTACTAGAAATTAGAATACACATATGTGATATGGCTCGAGCTCGTTTAGTCGTTTAGTTTGTTTCAGAGGAAATACGGTATTCTCAGTTTCACTATTGTTTTTCCCTTGGCGGCATTGGCTTATCGTTCGTGTGTGTTCATTGTTCATGTACAAGCTACAAGTTTGCGAGCATTCCTACTTTCCCATGTACGGCGTTAAACACATAGAGAGAGAAAGAGAGAGAGAGAAACACACGAGAAATGTCCAGGAGAAGGAAAGTTGAATAACGAGTTGAGAAGTAAAAGAACAAAGTATACCTATATAGATTTGAGTATGTTTGAAAAGTAGATTGGTTTTATAGTCGTGGAGAGTCTCTCCATTTTGGCAGTAGTCAGTAGTCAGCCGGAATGGCTTGTGGCAAATTCATAAGAAATCTTTTAGAGAATAGAAAAGGAAAAAAAAAAACTCGCCAAAAAAAAAAAACAAGGGACTTTTTAGCTTTATAAGAATCCTTTTCAATTCTAGTTCTTCTATAAAAACTGTGTACACATTTATGTAGGAAATTCCTATCTTTATACAGAATGCTGCATATTCTTCCAGCTTTCCAGAACAACATTTCTCTTCCTCTTCTTCTTCTTCTTATCCCTTCCTTTTTTGACTTGTTTGTACGGGCTCTTGAGCTCTTGCTCCTTTTTCTAAATTGAGAGACAGAGTGAGTGGAAGCTTTCCCAACTCTCTTTCTGTCTTTCTTTCTCTCTCTCTCTCTGTTTGTGCAGTTCTTTAAGGTTTCTTTGGATAAGTATTGGATCTTGAGGATGTCATTCTTTCCTCGTCTCTTTCTTTCACTTTCTCTCTACAGCCTTTAACTGTTCGTTGCCATGTCAACAGACTGTCAACCAACCGTGCTTGGATGCTCGAAATTCTGAATCTGATTTTATCCGATATCTCCTCTTGCTTTTGTGGAATGCTCAACTTTCAACATTCAAAAAAATTTCCTCTTTTTCTCCTTTCCATTCCGTACATTTTTTTTGCAGTGCAAAAAAGTGCAAAAAATAAAAAATATCTAAAGTCCATAAACAATCCCAAACAAGTCTGTGTTGGTTACACAACATGCATGCTGTGTGTGTACAATCCGATATTCATTTGCATACACGGAATAGTGATAGTGAATGTAGATTTTTGGAATCCTTCTCATTTTTCACACCACCAGTGAGAATCTGCTCTGCCCATATGTTTTTCAAAAATAAAAGTCAAATAATTGAAGAAAAGGAAGGGAAAGAATGAAATGATGTAAAAAGTCAAAATGGTATTGAGGAGCCGGATTTTGTCCAATTAACGAGATATTGAGGCAGAGTCAAAATTCAAAAGTCAACTTTATCTTACCTCTACGTCAAAACTCAATTAGAATTCAAGTTATTACCTATACATTTCTCACGTCATTTGGATGATTTTTGAGTGCATTGACTCAGGTGTGAAATATCACACAAGTTTTCTTCCACTGTGATGAAAAAGAAAGTTATTTAGTTTAGTTTGTATAGAAACTAGAAACCTTTCCCCAAAATTATTAATCATATATACTTTTCTCTCCTGTGCATTTTATCACGAAAATCCAAATGAAATTATCCCACGAGTTTTCACTTTTTATTTTCCTTTCCCCTCAGAATTCCTTCCTGAATGTTTAACTTGAATCCCAATTCTGTTTTTTTTTTTTTTTTCATTTTCATATGTTTGACACATTTGAATTTGAAAACTGGCATTTTATTTTTTTTAGGAATACACACAAACTAATGGATATTCCGTCTCCGTTTTTTGTTGGATGCGTGTGTGGATGCATCCGCTTCTCATTTATTTTCCTTCCCAGAAATTCACCAGAAAAAACTGTGCAAAAAGAAACAGTCTCCGTTTATGTTTATACATAGTCGGAATATAAAGTCTGTGATCCCATATTTTTTATCTATATACGTGTGTGCCTGTTTTTTTGAAGTGATTTGGAATTCTTTTTCGTTTGTACATATAAACTTTTCAACATTTTCCGGCTACATAGAAAGAAATTCAATTAATCACACATATGTGAGATTTGTTCCTGTTTGAAAAGTGAAAAGTTATTTTTTTGGGAGGGAATTCTAATATGATTCTTTGGTATGGCTGCCCCTGTGGTGACTGATGGACTGATGGAAAATGTTTGTTCCTTTCTCTCGTCTACATCTACAAATCTACATGTATTTTGACTTGGATTCGAAAACCTCGTCACGTTGTCAACAAGCTCCTCAATGGAGGGTGGCCTTTTTTACCGCTTCGACCACCCTCCTTTCCTCTCAACTCTCAACTCTCAACTTCAACACCTGTGTACTAGTACGTGTCTTTGATGAGCCCGCTCAATGCTTATATTTATTATTATTATTATGATTCTTCATAATAATATTTACCCACAAATAGATACTTACACACTTCCCAAATGTACATGTGTGCACACACTACATAAATACAGAAATACATTTCAACTAATTTACTTTCAACACCCAATCCTCGAGTGAGTAAATTCCAAGTTGCGTTTTTTTCTATCATCATCATTTCCCATTTCATCAAATACATATAACTGTTTGGGGGGGGGGGGGGAAGTTTACTATAAAAAGGGACATTTTATTTATTATTTGTAAGTACACATGCTGTGCTGGATGTGTACATAAATTCCCGCAAGTCCAACAATGGAACGAGAAAAACTAGAAAAAGTCCCAAAGGCCAAAACATCTCTTACATTTAAAATGATGAGAATCATAATCGTAAAATTAGTCAGGAAATTGTTCAACAATGTTGTTTTTTTTCATTTTTATTTCGTCACTTCATAAATATAGTTTATAAATACAAAAAAAAATTACAGGATTCTCAGTGCAATCGAAAAAAGTTGTGTTGTTGTTGTTGTTATGCTGTGCGCGAAGGGAAAGAAATACATATGTATATTGTATATATTGTATATAAGATATATAAATTAAATTTAAGATTTATCATGAAGATTTAAGAATGAAAATATATTCGTGGTGTGTGTCGGCAGATCTTTAAAGACTCGAGAGTGTTTTCAAGGAGTTTGTTTCTGGAATGGAGTGGGAGACAAATCTAGAGGAGCTGGATCCGCTTGAGGAGCATCCGGAACGGGAGTCTCAACTGTATTCCGAAGTGAGCCTTGTTTCACATTTGGAGCAGTGACGATTCTCTTCCCAAAACATCCCTTCCTTAAACTTCGGATGGTCCGATTGGGCACGCTGATGCTCGTCGTGTCCGAAATGAGAGCGGGTGTAAAATTATCCGAGATGGGTGGGTACACACAAACTGCATTTCCAGCATAGTTTTGTTGGTCATACAAGGTCCATGGACTGGAACCAGTGAGGATCAAAGAAGCGCATGCCATGTCCAAATTCAAACTAGGTAAATTAATGTACGTATATTCTTCTTCTCCTTGGAAATAAGTGCCATAGTAAAGAGTAATGGAGTCGTCTCGGTAGTTTTTTGGGGAGCCCGCAAATCGGTGAGATGTCAATTTCCCACCCAAATTAGCAAAATCCGAACAATAGTTACTGGGTCCAAAGGTATACTCCATTTGACCATTCACACCTTGGTTGTAATTTGGGTAGTCATAGTACAGGAATCTGTTTCAATATATATACAAACAAACATAAACTCAGTTTTATAATACAGATATATTCCACCGTTCATAATACATACAAATGTTTTTTGAAACACGTTTAATTTTGAATGTCTGTTTGATAGTTTGATAATGTGACAAGAACTTACATTCCAGTGGCACAAAATGAGTAGGCTTTATTGTCAAAGTTGTAGTTTTGAAGATGCGGAACGTAGGACTCGGTGAAACTATAAAGAATTCATTCAAAATTTGTTAAGACTCCTCTGCATCATACATATACGATATCAGTACAAATTCATTTTTATTGTATTGTATTGTATACAAGAAGATTTTCATTTTCCCCTCCGTTCGTTCACTTATTATTATTATTATTATTATTATTATTATTACCTAATGTATTCGCCTGCTCCGGATCTTCCAGAGTACAAAGTTGAGCGTTGACTGTACTGAGCCAAAGTCGACTGACTACTCACCACCAACAGCAAACTTACTGTGGTAATTATCGTGAACATTTGAACCATCTTTGGAAATAAAATTTAACCAAAAACTATTTTCTGTGGAAAGGGGAAATTGGAATTGGAATTGGAACTGGAACTGATGATGATGATGAGAATGATGGTTTTCAACTATGTATGTATGTGTGTTTGCGTCTGGGAACGTGTGACTTTTGTTTGTCCAATGAAGAAGGAACTTGTGGAATTCTATTAATGTAAAGAGAAATATGAGAAGAATTCTATCGCAAAGTGGTGAGTCTTTAATTTCCTTCAAAACTAGTTGGAAACTTTCCTCTCTGTCTCTGTCGCCGTCGCTGTCTCTGTTGTTTTCTTCACTCTCTCTCTCAAGGACCAAAGAAGAATTTGATTATTTTAGCTGGTAATGGGAAATAACTTTGCTCTCTTCTAATTCCTTTTACTATATCTTCTTCTCTCCTCTGTCTATGTCACCGTCTCGTTTACGTTTACGTTTTCAGCTTCTGTTTCACTTGCTCTCTTCAAGTTCCCAGTTCTGGTTTTTTTATTCTCTCTCTCTCTCTCTCTCTCTCTCTCTCTCTGTCTATGTGGTTCTTTATATAGGGGAAATGATGACAATGGATATGGTTTTTGTTGTTGTATATTTTGGGCTCTTGTCCTATGGACTACCAAGTTGAGAATATGATTGGGAATTGTAGAGAGTTGGGATATTTATACCCCCAAAAAAATAACCGCAGTCAACTGATGATTCTCTTATCAGTGAGCACTCACTGGATTATCAAAAAACACCTCGTGTATGCATAAAATGTGTACATGTACATACACATGTGTGCAGCAGTTGATTGTCATTCCAGGAGACGACGACGACGATGACGATTTACAGATAACCACAAAACAGAAATTACGAGGAGTATATAAATACATATAGTCGAGTAAACAAAACACCTGTGTGGTTCCAATGACTATTTTATTGTATATATCTGTATTGTGTATGTATTTATGTACTTACGCTTCAAGCACACACATTCAGTGAACATGTACGAATATACCTATGCAGTATATGCACATCCCATTATTAATTACATTTTACCCCCTTTAATTATGAAATAATAAATAATAATAATCGTAGAGGTAATAATAATAATAAATCCATATGATTCCCCATTGAAGGTTTTTCGACTTTCAACGACAACAAATAACTAAATAATTGCTACAATTTATTTCAGTTTCAATGATTCACGAGTGAACACACAAACAACGTGTAAACGTAAAAAGTAATGTACATGTGTGATGTGTGTATTTTTAACAGCTTTGTGTATATATCTGTACGTATTTTCTGTTTTCCGTGGTTCATCATTTATCTGCTCATCTCCTCCGAGCGAAATCATTTGTACAAAGTTCACATATGAAACTCCCACCGTGTGTGAGTGTGACAAAATACGGTTTAGAGTTAGTAAACTCAATCTGCAATGTAATTATGAATTCTTTTAATGCTCCTGTGCGTACTGTACAAAATACGAAATATGATGTACAAAGAAAACAAAAATTCTTGAGAGCTATAATCCTATAATAATGCTGAGTTCTGAGTTTGAATTCTACGAAAATTTCAGGCTAAAAGCTTTTCTCTCTCTCATTCATTTCATCGCATCCCAAAGTATACCAAAGACTAAAGTACATACTTCAGAATGAAATCATATTACCTACAATCAAAATGATATGCTTTGACGTCAGTTTTTGAGTTTTTTTTTTGAGGATGATTATTAGTATTTATGCATAATTTGCATATGTTTGTGTTGCTAAGCGGTTGTGTTTTATTAGGCTTAAGAGGAGCACTTGTGTTTATTTTCCTGTTTGTCTTTGAACTCCCAACCTGTTCAATTATTAACGGAATCTACTACCACGAATTTAACTCGGAATGATAATGATGATTCACACAACATTTTTCAGAATCACAGGTTGTGTTTATTGAGTAGGTACTGAATCGAAAGCAAATGTGAAGTATAAAAAAGGAAGCTCGAGTACAAGAAAATTTCTAAGGACGACTAAACGTTTTACGTCGTTTTAATCCTGTTATTGGACTGAATTTCAATACATTTGCACATGCTTTTATTTTCATTGTACGAATTGACTTTGTATAGATATGTCGACATAATTTGCATGAATAATGGACTGTACAGCATACAAATCAAATTCTACTGAAAAAAACAACGAATTTTTCTTTTGCTGTTCTCTAATTAAAGTGTTTGTGCACTGAAGAGAAATAAAAGTAAAATCAAGTACTCAAAATTGAGCATATGATGACTTTCAAATTGAATTCAAACCAATCCTATAAGTTGATTGGTAATTTCTCATTGATTAAACTTACAATTAGTGTGAATTTAACTTCGTTTCATTTGCATATGTTCTGATCGTATCATTTGTACTAAATACTAAATACTTTCCTAATTTACCTCGAACTTTCTTTCACAATGAAATGATCACAACTGCTATTGTTAGTTTGTTAGTCAAAATCATAACAAAATGCAACCTGGGAGTAAAAGCTATGGATTTATCAGTCATTTGTTGCACTTGGGATTACTGTTCAATTTTCAAAAAAAAAAAAATTAAAAAAATACAGGTGAGACGAGTTCCATTGTCAAACTTTATGACGAAGAAAAATGAATCTCAAACAAAACGAGTAGTTTTCTGCCCTAAAAAGTTTTAAATTAAAAAGCTGCATGATGATTGCTCATTCAGTCATTCATCAGTATAACCACAAAGATAAACCAATTAATGTCATGATGATTTCTATTTTGGAAAAGACATATTATATCCCTGCCCGTTTTCCCCCTCATAATATTCACACATTGTCAAATCTCGTTCACAAACTATCGACTATCGTGTAGAATCATTAAATTTTACCTATTGAAATATTGCTAGTGTCATAATATAATTTATTGGGTACACAATCTATTGGGGAGATGGGGGCATGATGGAACGTTTAGATGTTTGCCTCTACCATTTCGTAAGTTTACATCGGAGACTTTAATGTTTCATATAGCAACAATTTTTTACAGTCATTTAAAGTTTCATTTCCATCGTGCCCCACCATGCCATGATGCCCTCACTTCCCCTACAAACTCAGAAAGGTACTAAAAAAAATGAGCTTGTGGCATCCCTGGAAGTTTCTCATTGACAATTGAGGATGGATTAAAAATTCGAGGAAAAGCCACTCAAATCTGAAAAGTAAAATATAAATGACAAAAAAATAAAATTCTTCCGAAAAAGATTGTAATCACAACAACTACCATTGTGCATTTTTCAATTTCAGTGTCAACCGTCAGCAGTTAATTCTCATATGGGAAGTATATAAATAAATATGCACACACTTGTGGGGAAAGGAAAAGACGAAAAGGTGAGATGTTTTTTGTCTTGATTAGATAAAAACTTTCTAAGCTTATCGAATTCAAATGAGATATTCAATTCATTGTATACCTACTGATTTCAAGGAATCCGACTCATTTGTCAGTACTTGAATAGAAAAGGTTTGTCATTTGTCTAGTATACATATTTTATTTTTATCGTTAGTTATTGTCTGGATTTTCTAGGGATTATGTCTGATTTAATTCAAAGTCAAAGTGATACACATATGTATGTATGTAAGTATGTACATACTTTTATGTGTAATCTCGAGTTATTTTTCCCTTTTCTCTTTTACTTTGACATTGTCAAAGCAGTCGGGAAATACATGGGAAATGAAATAACATTCTTTACACAAACAAAAAACGAGTTCAAAAACGTCAAAGGTATACACAGATACTTATTAGCCACTCACAAACTTGTGTGTGTCTTTATTGAAATGTCAGTCATTCATTTGGAAAATGAGTTCTCCTTTGATTTAATTCATATGGAATCAGACTTTGGTTTTATTCATCATTTACTTTGAGTCAAAGTATATAAAAATAAACTTAAATTGGAGAATGACAAAGAAAATATGACGTCCTTAATTTTACATGAGGTAAATTAAATTAAATCCATGTCTATATGAACATTTCATTTTCATTGTGCATCCGCATTTTTGGCATATTCGACTTGGAAAATGTTTCATTATTGAAAACTGCATTTTTTCCAGACGTATTTGTTGTTGGCTATAAACTAAATATTTGGTGATTTATGATGCAAATTCTGATCAAAAATGAAATGAGTCACCTTCATTCATGATGCAGGATTTAATCAAAGTACACAAACAGTGATTATTGCGTACATTAAAAGATAATCTAAACTTTCCAGTGTTTCTCTTTATTCAGCTTTGATTTTGGATTCCTCGTATTTATTTATATGTACAATCGTTTCATGTTATTAATTATTATTATAGTGACGATTGACAAGCAGTCAACAAGTCAAAGGCAAAAGAGTCATGCATTATGTGGACACATCCTCTCCATTCCTTTATCTACATTTCTATCGAATCCCATCAATAATAATTAATTATATGTATAGTATATACCCACAATTGATGACGTATTTAAAATATCTAAAGCATGCACATACAAATGAGATTAATGCATTGAATTTAATTTAAATTAACTAATCGTTTGAAACTAGAATAAACTATTATAAACAGTGAAGTGACTCTCGTCAACAAAACAAAACACATTGAGCATTTAATTCTACATTTAGTGAGTAGTACTCACTGAGTACTGTGTACAATGTAAAATCATCGTATTTACAATTTGTAAATTAAGATTTACATCCTTTAATATGGATAAGGAGTAAATCATATGGACTAAATATATATAACAAGCGCAATCCTAATAATGTTGACTCATGTATCAAACGGAGCACCAATATGATTTCATATTACCCATAACGTTTAACATGTTTCAGTAATTACTATGACTGAAACATGCATGGAGGCTTTAAATATATGGAGAATGAGTTTCAAATTATGATGTTTTTTATTAATACCTTAAATGAACAATGAACAGACTACAAAGAAAATGGACATTCTAAAGAAAGTCTATATAGAACATATAGACATATAGACTTTCTTTAGAATGTTATGTATTTCTCGCATATTTAGAACTATGTAAAAAAAGTATACCTATTGCAAAGTTATATAAGAGGAAGAATACAAAGAATTTTATTGAGTCTCGATAATACACGATAAATCATTTTTAATTATCCCATTATTGTCATCAAAATAATAATATGCACTTGGGGCACTTTTTTTGTACAGCGTTTATCGCTTTTCTCACATAAGACTCACAACACACAGACTCTCCAGTTTTGAAAGTTGAGAAAATTCCATATTGTAACTCCTTTTTATTATTTATTACGAGGACTCTTATAGATATATACCAAGAACGTTTTTTTTTCTTGTGTGTGTTCTCTTCCTTTTCTTTCGTTGTGGTTCATCCTCACGTTCGCTTTCGAACATTCTGCCCAAAAAAAGCAAAGTGTATATTTGAATTAGGTAGTATTTAGGTAGGTGCATAATAGATATGAGATTTATATACTTGCATTGTTATGGCGAATGAGTTTTTCTACTTTTGAACTGAAAAAAAAAACTGTTTTTTTACATTAGATTCACTGCTCAAAAGAGTTTATTCTCATTCTCAATAAAAAGTACTTGATATTAAATCTTTTACAACAGCGAATATATGACTAATCACAGCGTCTTACTTGAACTTACTTCTAAAATATGACGCGGGATGAAACGTATAGACGGAAAAAACGTGCATATATGCTCAATATAATTTCTAAGAAGTTCAACAAATGGTTGTTTCATTTGCTATGTAATCTGTGCATGAGGAAATTGTATGATGATGATGATGATGATGATTATAATAATAATGCATTTTAATTAAAATTCGGAACCCGTTAAAGAAGAAGTGGTCACCGGGCGGCTTGATAAAAATCAAAGTATGTGGTGGTGGAAAAATGTTAATCGCGAGTGTATTTAAGTTGTAAAAGAAATCACATTCGCATATGTAAATTGCAACTTGAAACCTATTAAAATGAGAATAAATGAATGTGTGTGTGTGTGTGTGTTTGTGAGTGTAATCCTTTTAGATTTTGAGATTGTTAAGATATATCCGAGTTTTATGTAGATTCACAAGATGGTATGTATACGATTGAGCAGTGTGTGTGAGTGCATTATTTGAGAATTTAAGCGTTGTTGTGCAGCACGCCAAGAGTCAAGGTGTATTTAATAAGCAAGATTTATGTGGAAGGAACTTGAAGGGGAAGGATAATAAGTTTCTCATAGAATAATAATAATCATAATGATAATAATACTAATATTATGTCCGACATCAGTAAAAAAAAAACAAGAAGATATGAAGGATTGAAGAAGGAGAAGTAGAAAAAAAATGTTTCGTCGTGATTCTAGTTCTGGTTTTGTTTTTGTCCCCTCCTGTCATAAATAACCGTTTACAAAAAGTTTTAAAACTTTTAAAGTTTGAAGTTTAAAGGAGAGGATGACGAATGGAGGATGACCAACAGACCAACACCACATCACTACAATAAAAGGTATACTTGAACACTTTTGAAGATTTTGAACGGAAACCCAAAGGAAATTCAAATGGATGTTCCTGCTTGGTGGTTCTTGGTTTTTTAAATAAAAATCTTCTCTATACTTCTACGGTAGAAGTTCTACCATGTGTATTTGATATTGCATGTACACCTAATATATCTGTACGTATATGCATTAAATCATATTTTCAATTGTTCACATTAGCATTTTAAACAAATTTTTCACTTAACAAGAGATTTCCCGAGACACCACCACCACAACCAACACTATATCTTCCAGTCTATGTATCATGTATTTATGACTCTCTTATACGTATGTTCGTGTGTATGTGTGTGGTATTAAGTTTAATGTTATAATACATATAACACCTATTTAGATTTACCTACTACTTACATGGATTTCCACATCTCAACAGCAATGTGTGAAGTCTTTAGTCTTTACAACCACTTCCATTTAAATACTTTAATGAGCAACGTAATTTATTTCAATTTGGAATTTGGCACTTGTCAATAGGGAAAACGTATGTAGGTATGTGATTAGTGAGCACAAATTAAAACAATGTACACATGTGTGTGTGCATGCATGCAGGCTGCATTCATAGTTTATGCTAAGTGAAAACGTATTGACAGTATATATATACCTAAAACCTATACACAAAAGTATACAACAAACTACATATATAGAATTTATGGAGCATACCCAAATATCTGTAGCACTTTACATACATTTTGCATGAAAATTGAATACTATGTTCAGAGTAAATATATAGATATACAAATATTGTTTGTGTAAAATGTCAAATTGTATTTATTTCGAGAAATTTAAATTTTTGTTCAAAGCAGGTGACGATTTTTTATTATTGTAAATCGTAATATATATATATTTTTTTAATAGGCACATCTGGATTTGGAGGACATGGCTCAGAAATAATTTGGAATCTCTATATATACATTTGGAATTGAAAATAATATTATAGTTTCCCGTTGAAAAAAATAAAATAAAGAAAAAGCGTGTTGAAAAGGTATGAAGTTCATACTAATACTATGAACTTTATTAAGGAGAAAGAGAGAAATTTGGAGCATCCATATTTTTAGAGTATTTTATGGCCCGGACGTGAGAATAAATTAAATTCTCGTTGGAAAAAAGGCCATTTATTGTCAAACACGGGGACCAGATTAATGGGGAAAATTACTTTTTCATCTTCGCTTGACTATGACTGTGACTCAGCTTTCTCTCTCCGTCCGTCTGTCTTTCACTCTCTCTCACTCTCCACTTTTCTTTCGATTCTCTCTCATATCTTATAAGACCCAGAGATTTTATGCGCTTTTCTCTTTCCAGCCTAGGCATTCTCATTCTCTGTTTTACTCTGTTCCATTTTATTCCCACAGAATTCAGGTTCGCCGCAAGTACAAATGTGTATGTTCAATTTCCACTATCTATAAATATATATATACCAAAAAAAGGTAAAGAAGTAAAAAAAGGTAAGAAGTAAAGCCGTCTGGCTTTACATTTCTCGCCTTCTAGGTTAATGCAAGTCTAAAAGCATTAAAAAAACATCACGGACGCATAAGAATGGGTACATTTTTGAGTTCAACTTCAAGTGATGAAAGAATAAGGCGGAAGAGTTGATAGAAATATATATAGAGAATGGCTTTGCGACAGAAAAAGGCCGAAGGTGAACAAAAAATATTAATTAATTAATTTTCTCTCTCTCTCTCTCTCTCTCTACCAAAACCAATTCACAGTGTGGATTCCACACTCCGCTCACTGATACTGTTGTGATGGACTAAATCCTTCCTACTTCCTATTTCATCTCAAATCTTCTCGCATATACAGAAAAGGAAAATAGGAGACTCAATTTCACTCTAATTTCGTGATTGAGAAAATATATGTCAAGGGCTCGAGGAAACGCAGAAATCGGATATGTTTTTTATATAATACAAAACTTTGAAGGAACTTGTAGGACTTGGAATTTCCGTCGTCTTTTCTTTACTTAAATAAAGTATGGAAATAGGCAAATAGGAATACGGAGAATTGTTTGTTCGTTTCCGTTTCCTCTGAATGAATTTCTCTGCGGGGGAGATAAAATTCTTAGAAGTGAAGGGGAGGAAATTAATTCTTCAAGTCAACTAATCGTAAGCTACATATTTATAAAATTAATTAGTGCTTTTAATTTTTTAAATGCTATGAATTTTTCGTCTTTGTTGTCGAGATTTGGTTGCGTGGAGTGTGACGACGTCCAGTGGAAGAATTGGAATCACTTGCATTCAAACGAGTAACGAAAATCAAAATTTTCTTGCACGCGGCGATTTTCTCGCTCGGCATGGTTGTATTCAAAATTATATTTATGGAGTACTTTCTAAGCACATTCTCATGAAATGTGTAAAGTATAGAGATTTTAATTACAATTATAATACCTACATGTGTTCAAGTTTAAAACTTAATACGGTTAAGTCAAAAAAAATAACTGCGAGTGAATTGAGAGAGTCTTTCTTCCTGTTTCCTTATTTAACTTTAAGTGCTATCTTTATTTAAATTATATATATTGTTCGGGAGGAAAAATGTTGGTCCTGTTTGAAACCGCGGCTGGCTATGCCGTATTTAAGGTATATATATATATTCCATGAAAGCTTGTTCAAAGTAGAGTATTGTGTGTTGTAACAGTCACGGAATTCTATGTTCTGTAATTGAAAATGTCTAATTTTGTATGTAGCTTTTGGATGAGAAAAAATTGGAGTCATCAGAAAATCTTTATAAGGATTTCATTTCAGCCGAAACTGCGAGTAAAATGTAAGTTGTATAGTCAAATAAGTAACGATAATGATATACTGGAGGAATGAGATGATTCATGTTATTTTATATAATGTGCCTATATTATATTATGGATAATGATGGTTGTTCCGTACATGAAATTAAGGATTCATTTATTGACTGTATGTTTGTTTTATGTATAGAATCAAACTCAAGCACTTTAGCAAGTTTCTTGATACAACAGAAGCTCTTGGAGCAGCAACTGCGGCTGTTGAGGGTAAAGTATCAAAGCCATTGAAGAAACTTCTCAAAAAGTTGGTGTCTAAAGATTCCCAAGAGCAGCTACTAGTTGCTGATGCTAAGTTAGGAAATGCAATTAAGGATAAAGTAGAAAATCTTACCTGCGTGACCAATAGTTCTGTGCTAGAACTTATGAGATGTATTCGCTCACAAATTGATGGTCTTGTCGGGGATTTCCCTCAGAGGTAATCACCTAAAACATGGACAAGTTTGACTCATTTTTTTAAGTATGTAGTATTTATGTACAAAGTAAGGCAATTTCAAATTTTGTTTTATGTTTACAGAGAAATGGCTGCAATGGCTCTTGGGTTAGCTCATAGTTTGGGAAGATACAAGTTAAAGTTTAGTCCTGATAAAGTTGATACTATGATTGTTCAAGCTGTAAATCTTCTCGATGATTTGGATAAAGAATTGAATAACTACATGATGAGATGCAGGGAATGGTATGGTTGGCATTTTCCAGAGCTTTCCAAAATCATTCAAGATAATATAGCCTTCATCAAGACGCTCAGATTGATGGGTACATTTTTTACTTTATATTTAAACCTTTCTTTTTCTAATTACACAATTTTTTAGTTGTATTCTGATATTTCCTTCAAGTGTTAATTTTAATTTCTCAACTTTCTTTAGGATTCAGGACAAATGCAAAACAAACCGATTTTTCATCTATTCTTCCTGAAGAATTGGAAGAGCGTGTCAAAGAGGCTGCTGAGATTTCAATGGGAACAGAAATATCAGATGAAGATATGGATCATATAAATATTTTGGCTGAGCAAGTTATTGAGATTTCCGAATATAGATCTCAGCTGTAAGTATTTAAAACTAATGTCACAAGTATGGCAATGAAGGATTTTGGAAACAAAGACTTATTAAGTGTTATGCTTTCCATATATAGATACGAATATCTGAAGAATCGAATGATGGCAATCGCTCCAAATGTAACTGTTCTTGTGGGTGAATTAGTTGGAGCCAGGCTCATAGCTCATGCAGGAACCCTCATTAATTTAGCCAAACATCCTGCTTCCACAGTACAGATTCTCGGAGCAGAAAAAGCTCTTTTTCGTGCCTTAAAGACCAAGAAAGATACTCCTAAATATGGGTTAATTTACCATGCGCATTTAATTGGACAAGCGAGTGCTAAACTCAAAGGGAAAGCCTCAAGAATGTTGGCAGCCAAAACATCTCTAGCTGCTAGGTGTGATGCATTGGGTGAAGAGACTTCCCTAACACTTGGAGTAGAGCATAAAGCATATTTGGAAAGACAGCTAAGACAGTTGGAGGAAGGTGGGAATCGTCGTATTTCCGCTGGTAAAAAGAAGGATTTCTCCTTTTCAAAATATGAAAACAAGAGTGAAATCCGACAGTACTCTACCGCAGCAGACACAACATTTGGTGGGAAAAGGAAATCTATTATCGATTCTATTAAACTGGAAGAAGTGAAAACAGAATTGGATGAAGAAACAAATGGTGCGGTAGATGAGCCTGTTAAGAAAAAGAAACGAAAGTCCGAGTCCGAAGTCGTTGAGGATGCGGAAGAAGAGACCCCCAAGAAAAAGAAAAAGAACAAGAAAATCAAAGAAGAGGAAGTCGAGGTAGAAGAAGCAGAGGAAGCTGCACCAGAAAGTGGGAAAAAGCGAAAGAAGTCCAAGAAATCTATTGTAGTAGAAGAAGTAGAGGAAGCAGAAGAAGCTGTAGAAGAACCAGAAAAGAAAAAAAAGAAAAAGAGTAAGAAATCCGTATGAAGTACGATCATTTTTACTTGAAGCCTCTTCAATTTTTTTTTATTTACAAATATAGTAAATATACCTATATCTATTTACCCGTTAACTGTCATTTATATATGTGTAAGGAACAGGAAGAAAAAGTTATTTGTACGTGTTTGTTTAGCTTTTATTTTATTTTATTGTGTCTACGATTTCTTGTATTTGATTGGTGAAATATGCTGTTCTTACTTATATTATGATATAGATAATATATATATAATAGTAAAGTAGTATTTCATTAGTGGCAAGTAAAATAGTGAACATAATCATTACTTACTACAAATTATTTTCACTCCATATAGTATGTCATATAGTATGTCATATTTTCATAAAATCTTACTATATTATGTATGCAATGATATAGACTGTAATATTTCAAAATTAAGCGTGCTGAACTTGCTGAAGACTTGACAGGAAATATTATATATAATTATGACTCATGTTTTCCATTTTTATTGTGGATTTTCAATACAGAAGAATAATGATTATGGATGGATAAAATATATTTGTTAAAAATGTACATTTATGAATGAATAAATTAAAAATTATAATTTCTAGTACAATATTATATTATCTTTTTTCTTTAATATAATTACACATGATTATGTAGGTGTAAATACAATGTGTAAGTACGTAAGTACATATAAATTATAGGAAGGGGTACTTCGATAGATACCGTATATACTGTTGTAGAACCCCATGTCTGCAGAGACTAAATCCTGCGCCCATGTCAAATACATCGCCGTACATACATAATTCTCATGTTCCCACTGGGGTTCTATAACATTTTTTTCGTATACAACCCCTGGGGTTCTATTACAGTATATACGGTACATCTTCCATAATAAATATGTTATATATATACGTTTTTGGAAACTAAAAAAACTCTTGGTTCATCATATTTCTTAAAATACAGTCCTTCGACTCTCTTCATTTCATCCAAAAGGAAACTTGATTATCATTTAACAATATATATAGATCATAATCATCATCTTTTTTTCTCGTAACATGGCAATCCATAGACAGATACTTATTTAATATTTACATACATAATTTATTTACAAATAATCATTATTAAAAATCATGCATTTTTTATAGAGAATATTAAGAATATTTTATAGTAGCGTAATTTGTTCTGGACAAACATTCATTTGTACATTTTTGTTTCATATATTCAAAATATCATAGTTTACTGAATAGGCGAAACAATAATGAAACACATTTAAAATCTTAAGTACAATTTCGATATATATAGTAAATTTTATCATCTAGAGATACATATATATACATTATACGACTATGACTATGGACTATTTAAAACATCAGCTGGTTGATTTATTGGAGGAGCAAATACAGCACTTGGTGGATGAAGATCCACATTACGTGGTCGTCCTGACGGGAGTAATCCCCATTTCTTCAATGTTGGCACAATAAAAATATTATTGTACAAACACATGCCAAGAATCAATGTAATGAATCCAATCACTTGTAGGTAGTTAAATGCCTGCCAACTCACAGCTAAACTGACTACCCAAATAACAAGTGTTCTCACGGAATCGAGTACCATTCTAGTTGTTGCAGACAATTCTTTTGTTACGGAAACTCCAGCAAAGTTGAAAAATGCAATTGAGACGATGGTTCCTGTTCGGAATACAGAATATTATGTATTACTTATAACTCGTTATGAAATAATACAGTTAGGATTCAAATCCAATATTATACTGTATTTCGTCTATTTACACCATTCTAAATTTTTTCATCATTTTCATATGTAGTCTATGATTACCTGTAAATGCAATTACTAGCAAAGGATTATTGCTCAATTGTATGAATCCATCAAGGGCATCTTCAAGTACTTCCCGAGGATTATTACTGAAGGGGTCAGATGCTGGAATGTAGTACATAGGAATCAAAAGAAATGCCAATGTAAGGAATCCAAAAACACCCTCCCAACCCACGGCTTGTAAAGCAGGAACATTATGTTTGTTCACAAACTGAGGGAAAAAAACAGAAAGATAAATTATAATGATATATTTTATATTATATGATACTACCATAATGCTAAACTTGCATTCTTACTTTCTCTTCGTAAACCATTTGCGTTGCCGAGATGATTTGAGCCACGACGATGAGTAAATCACCTACAAAGAGTAAGTAAAGAGTAAGTGAAAATTATCTTCATATGTGTATCTGGCTTATATAGTGATAAAGAAACCCAATATTTACTTTTGCATGCAATGATAAGATAGATACAACTTGTATCATACAAGTAAACTCTTTCTCTATGTACCAGTTATAATCTTGTGTACACCCTTGGATCCTTCGTCAGAATTATGAAAGACGAAATCACTACATCCAACAACACTGAGACCAGCTAAAATAAACCCAATTCCAATCCATTGAGTCGATTTTAATATTCTGTCCAAAAATGCGACCGAGAGTAAACCCGTGAAGATGATGACAGCTCCTAAATAAGTCCACATTAAAAGTAAACAAATGTTTGTATTATTCAACTATGTCTATAATTACTTGAGGTTGAGCGACCAGACTTTAATGCATGACAACATCGATATTATGTGTAATATACATATATAGACAACATTGTATAAACTTGTAAACAATTCGTTTTCTCACCTCGGAGCATTTGAAATGAAGATGCATATGTGAGATTCAAACCAACATACATTGTTGACGTGGCCAACATGTCACAAATGGCTGGTGGGAAAAATATCCATGGACTAAAATTTTGATTCCCTTGTATTAATGGAACTACATCTTCTAGCTCACCCTAATATAATTTCACAACACACATTGTAAATATCATTTTTTACTTTGTAGGTATATAAGCATACTTTATGAAATGGGCGGCTGCCATTCATATAAGTATATACTTAGGGAAACATTTTAAATATTTGTGTATAAGTCTATATATAAGTACCGATCTTCGCCTTCTATAAAATAGAATGATTTTGAATACTACTAGACAGAGAATTTCGCCTAGAAACATGGAACAGGCCTGTAGAAACGGATGATTAAATTTCCGAGGGCTAGGATTTGAGTCACCATCAGGATTTGACCCTACGGATGTCATCGTGTCCGCCCATCTAAAAATAACAAAAAAGCCATCATATAAAATTCACATTCGCAGTATAATGAACTTACAATTCTATTTCCTATAATTATCATGTTGAACAATACAACTTACTTTGTTGATAGAGTATTTAAGGATCCAGTCACGACCATCAAGATTGCGATGAGAATTTGTTTATGTGTCCAAGCCATTTTGAGTTTTTACTTTTTACCTGAAATGATCAAAATGGAACACGATACACAAAAACTATCATTAAGTATTTGTGTGGACATGACATGCCTTCCTTGTGAGCGAAATAAAAAACAAAGTTATAAAGACTGTGATATACTAATTATGTTCGATGAAAATATATTCCAGCTTACCAATTATTTTTCCTTTTAGTCTTGTTAGTCTTGTATATAAAAATAATTAAAACTGTTAGAAATGAAAGCTACGAAAATAATACTTTGTAAATATATTGTTAGCAATAATTTGTTAAAATAGTATATATTGTATATAATAATATTATATATTATATAATATATTACATATATGGCACTACACACTATTGATTGTTGAAATCTGTTTAAAATCTATTAAAAATCTAATACAATCAAAGTTAAAATCGTTTCAGCACAACGACCACACACTTTTATTGACACTTATGACACAAGAAGCCTTTTACAGGAAGGAAATGATAATAAAAATGATGGTTATTTATTTTGAGATATCGGGTCAAGATCCGTCTGATGAGTCAGTGAGTCAATAACACGGACAAAAAACGAGGACCAATAAATTAATAGGCTTGCCCTCCCTTGTCCTCTGAATCAGGATTCCTGATTCAGCACACACAGGATAAAAAATTAATGTTTGTCTTTTTTGAGATTCGATCGACGAGTGTCAATTTTCTTTGCGTTGCAGAGTTTTTCGGTATGTACATTGCATTCAATGCTTTGAATCTCAGTGCTCTTTTTCTACATATATAAATGAAAACTAATAGTTTTCAAACTATACATACTTGCTTGATTTTAAATCCACCCTATTTAATTAATAAACACGTGATTTACTTGAAAATCTGCTATAGCCAATTAATTTAATTGATTGTAATTAACCACAACGTATTAGCAGTTTCAACAAAAAAAAATAATATTGGTGGCATTCGTCACTGTAAAATTTCCAGTGGAAATCGAAGCTATATATGCATTATAGTTAATTATAGTACAAAGATTCTAATGGGAAACTTTTGATGCATATATGATCTTAATTTCGTATATTAGATGTATACAAGTCAATTCTTTATTTCACTTGATATTCTTTTTTTAGTTTTTGTATTATATCGTACAATAAATTAATTTGTTACTTATTTTCTTCTTCCAAAAATTTTTTGTCAGTTGTAAGTTCTTTATCAATATTAATCAATATTATGAAGCACCCCTTACAGTTTACACTTTCATCTGGTATCCGTCACAATTATGTATAGGCTTCACAAATTACAAAACATATCTCTAGTAAATATTGGTTTATATAACATTCACATGACTTTGTTTATACTTTTACACATGTTAATTATTTTTACAATGTACCTACAGTCTGTAGGCTACAGATAAAATAAAGAAGCCAAGAAACTAGACATTTATAATTCATATAGTTATTAAGTATTTAAATATGTACTTAATTACGATATATACAGTAACAAGACATGGCTGGCTTGAGTAATTTCAATTGTGATTTTGTATTGGCATTAAGTACTATGTTCAACTGACATATTAGATACACTCTCATCCTTGCATACAAAAGAAATTTGGTAAAAGTAAAAATACTCTTTTGTGCAATTGAAATTGACTGAATGTCTTAGAATTTTATGTAATTACCTATAATACAGTATATGTGGGTATCAAATTTTCTTTGTAAGGGGACTAATTATTACTCTTAATAATTATTACAAAATTGGAAAAATGAAGAAGGGATTAGGAATGATCTAAAGTTTATACAACCTTATAATCATATTTTATCATATGTGTATTTGTTTTTGTTTAAATGATGCATGTATATTTTGTCTAAACTGGCACTATATTTATAATTCATCTTTATCATCGAATGCATCTTCTTCTACTGGGATTTCTCCATCTTTGCCATCCCATGGTTCAGATTTTGATATTTTAGGTAAATGAGCTCCTCTAATTGGGGCAGTAGATCCTTTCCCGTATGACAGATCACGTAAAAATTCTCCAATTCCGACTTCCGAAAATGAACCACGGAATAGAGAGTATTTTCCTTTCTTGACATTTGCAATCACCATGGCTGGATAACCAAAACCTCCAATGTCCAAAGATTCTTCTAATTTACTATGGTCACCTGCCTGAGCCCAGAGCCAGCCCCAGCCGTGTTTCTTGAATCTCTCACCTTGATTTCTTAGAATTGTCTATAAAGAAAGACATAATAACCAATTAGCAATTAATAGCCATTACAAAATTTATGAAATGGTCCCACACACAAATTTCGTAAGTAAAGACAATAATAAAGTATAAAAAGTTTACCAAATAATCGTTACGGCACTTGGCGTCACAGTCAAGGATATGTGGAAGAACGGAGATGACACAAAGGACGTGATTTGTACAACCTTCTTGTAGAACTTCATCACTCGTAAGTTGAATGAGTTCTGGTGGTGGAGCACTTGCAACAGCTTTCTCTGAAGCCCAACTAATAATATCATCAGCTGTCCGACCTCCATCATACTCTTCAGGTCCAGATTTTCTGCCAGCAGGGAAAAATTTAATTGTTGGATAGCCCTGAACACCATACTCTTGTGCTTTTGACGAATGGACTGTTGCATCGACAGCTCCAAGCCTGACTTTGCCTTTCAATGCTGAAGCAGCTTTTGCCCATTCTGGTGCCAATCTCTTACAATGCCCACACCTATGAATAATAATAAGATGAATAAAAAAGAAAATAATATGATGAATAAAAAGGAAATTTTTTGGTTGACAATGTCCACATACCATGGGGCATAGAATTCTACTAGCCAGGGTTCATCAGATTTCAAGACTTTTTGCTCAAAATTTGAATCTGTCAATTCAACTACGTCACCGGCACTTCCTGCAAAACGAAACAAAACAATCAATATTATTATTTGAAAAAATTGAAAAAATAAAATATGAACAAATAAACTTTTGATTTGATTAATGTGCTTACCACCACCATTGCTTCCTCCTCCAGACGATTTACCACCTAATTGTCCATCAACTTTGCTTCTCACGGCTTTAAGAGCCGCGTCGACTAGACCTTGTGCTGTCCGTGGGCCATTATAATCTTCTACTTTTTTACCGTACATAATTTTAATGGTAGGGAATCCTTTGACATTGTATTGTCCTCCGATGGACTTTTCTTCATCAGCATTTACTGCTCCAACTTTTACAACTCCTATAAATATGGAAATAAAAAATGTAACACAGATATTTATACTCTAACAGAATATTCTTTTGATAATATACATAGTTCAAATATTACCTTTCAATGCAGTTGCTGCTTTAGAATAATCAGCCGCAAAGGATTGACAATGTCCACACCTGTATTAATAAGATGAATAAAAAATAAAATAATAAGATGAATAAAAAACAAAATAATAAGAATAAGATGGATAAAAAGGAAATTTTTTTGGTTGAGAATGTCCACACACCATGGAGCAAAGAATTCGACAATCCATACTTGATCACTATCTTTTACAAGTCGATCAAAATTAGAAACTTTTAAAGTGACAACATCTGAACCGGAAGAATACAAAGCGTCACATAGGCGGGTGCCTAGGATTGCAAGTGCAAATCCTAGTACATGAATTTGTCTCACCATCCTACTTAAATTGACAACAAAGAAAATCTGTAAAAAAAACAACAACAATGATTAATTCATGTAAGTAGGTACCGAAATTACCGCATAGTTAAATCGATTTTATATGCTCAAAAATAAGTCAAAGACATTTTTCCAATATACAATAATATACAGCATAGAATGTGTATACTTCATACTTGGAAATGGAAAACACAGGAGCAGAAGACAATTTACAAAATGTTCGTAATATATGTATATAAAAAAATGTAAGCAATTTACCAAAAATAAGAATACCAATGTCTATCCGTCGTCACCTCACAGTTATTGAATAGTACTATTATCCTCTGAAGTCTGTCAAAATGTCTATCCGTCGTCACCTCACAGTTATTGAATAGTACTATTATCCTCTGAAGTCTGTCAAGTTTGTTAAACTTTTGTTATATTTCAAGAAAGAAATTAGGAATTAAAAACTTGTAGACTTCTGATTCGTCAGCCAACACGAAAATCCAAGGCGGCAATGGGAATGAATGCATTTGCTTTTCATATTCTACGTGTACAAATGAGAGATTTCCATGCAGTTTATAGGTATAATGTGTAAGTACTGAATTTAATCACAACTAACGATAATAAAAACAAAAACTGATGACAGAGAATTATGACAACTTATTTTGCGAAAGGTATGGATGCAAAATATCAGAATACATTTTGATTATAAACTGCTTTCAAAGTATTTATTTAATAGTAAATGTGGTCATTATTCATATGTTGTTTATAAAACGAGTATGTACATATATACTACATTATGGCATATTAGTCAATGACTAATAGTCATATTACAAATGAAAAAAAATTCGTCATGTGGCTTGTTTAAGTATCCCTTTCATGAAGATAATTAGCAAAAAAATTTAAGTTAAACATGAAACGAGCATAAACAAATAAGAAAACAAGAAATGTTAGTTTGTTAGTATTGTTAGTAATTAACTTGAAATCATGCAGTGTAAGTACTTTTTTAGACTGTCAAATTAAAAAGATGTGGATAAAACTGATAAAAGTATATATATGCAGTCAATGCAGTATTAAATGAACACAACTTTCTCTTTGTCTGATAATTGTTCTTTTCCGGCTTCCACTGGACTTTCTTCTCCTTTCACCCCGTCCTCATTTTCCTTCACAATTTCTTGTTCTTTGATTGCATTGTCTTTACTTTGGGTAGTGCTATTATTAATATGAGATGCATTTTGAGGTAGATTAATTAAAAGGACTGTCCCGTCAAATGGATTAAGTGGAATCGCCTGGACGAAGGAGAAGCTGTCGGAATTTGCAAACAAATTACACAACAAAATTACAAAAGCATTTCTTTTTACAGTAGTATAATAATATTATAAAATTTAGTTTTATGTACTTACGAATCGGAGTTTGCATGGCCACGACCACCAGAGAATCCAGAATTAGCACCGCCACCAGCATGACCTATTACATAAGTAAATATTCAACTATGTAATTACATAGTTTTCATAGTTACAAGTGTTATAACTTGTAATAGAGGGAAAGGAGAGAAGCTTTGGGGAACTTTTTGTGTACATAATGTGTAGTCGATTATTAGTTATGATGATTAGCTTTTTATGTACATACCTGGCCTAGCATGATTATTTGCATTAGCCCATGTACGAGGTGCAAAGGGTCCATTTGAGTAACTATTGGAAAATCCATTAGAATTTTGATACAGAGGTTGATATCTTTGTCCAGGTCCTTGAATGCCCACTTGCACACCATAAGTCTGCGCCTCAGATCCACTGACGCCTCCATGAGGTCCTGGATTAATGGGAGAATACGTATGTATGTATGTAGATAAATGAAGAACTGGGATTGAATATACGGGAAATGGTGTACATTATATATGTCATGTTTTCTTGAAAAAAAAAGAAATGTACTTAAAGTTAAAACTTTTCTTACCAACTGCGTGTGCTTGACCTCTATTAAATGTAAATCCGAATCGATTGTCAACATCAACGTCAACGGATGGTGAAGACTCGGCCTTTTCATCGTTCTTTTGGTCTGTAATCTCTCTCCGTATGATTAGTCTCCCATTTATCCAAGTAAATTGGAGGCCAGTCAACACTAATAAAGTTAATACTAATTTCCTCAACTTCAGCTCCATTTTTTTCGGTTTATTGTTTAGAAATGTAAAAATTGAATGTGTAGAAATACTTCTAGAGAACAAAGTACACCGCAGCAAAAGCACTGGACCACCACAAAATGAAGAGTGAACGATTCAAAGTCCTTTGAAATTATGGAACATGAGAAAAGCCTTATCTCTTATTTTTTACATGTTTTTACATATTTTTTCTCTTTTTAAGTGTTACATACATACATGGAAGTGTGCAAGTATAGTTACTATACCCTTTGTTGAAAACGGTTTATATAAAAAAGGACTTCATACTTCATATAGGATTCAAAATAGAAAACTTATTTGTGGGGATTCCCCCCACACCAAATCGTGGAAATCGTATTTTCAACTCAAAAGACAACGAGCTCACACTTTGGGTAGGTAATACCTAGTAGGTATGTATATGTAAAGCGGACGAACCCAAAACATATTTACATACATGAAATGCCAACGACAAGAAGATTTTCAGTTTCCCATTTAGGCCATTTACCGTGTTGAACATTAGTATACATATGTACTATACTTATTTACGATTAGAATCTTCTACGACATTCTACGTAGTTATATGCAGGTAGGCGTTAGGCATATACAAAACGCATATACCGTATAAACTAGAATAGACTCCCTCTATTTTATAGAGTCCCCTATACAATAGAGTCCCAGGGATTGTATA
>JAIUND010000202.1:0-98264 GCA_034699125.1 Gisinianus flammeolus | reverse complement strand
CTCGACTTTTCTCTAATTTGCATACTTTCTTTTAACGAAGATATTAAGTTTTAACGATTTCGTTAAAACTGTGCAACCTCACTAATAAACAAGAACTATGAATTACGAAATACACTTACCTATGGCAGGGGCTTTAGTATTCTTTTTCATTTTCAAGTCAGGTATAATTAGAACAGGAAGGGAGATACAAATTAAAGTTAATTAAATACACTAAAATATAACATTCTCGGCTTTTGAGATTCCAAAATTCCAACGATTTTGACTTTTAACTTGCCCGCAGATTTTAACCGCTACTTTTCCCAATGCAAACACACGATGTACATATGAACCACCAAAAGTATGTACGTATAATGACTACTCTACTATAGTCTATAGTCTATACTCTATAAGTATGTACTGGCGTATTAAGTACAATACTTAACATGAGTGCATAATAATAAAATGAAATGTTAAAAATGTTAAAAAATAAACACAACTGGCCACATACATATAATTGACTATACTTTATAGAAAGAAAATTTCAAATTGTCATTAACGTACCTTGAGCGAATAATGTTTCAATTTCCTTGAAAACTTTATATCTTCTTACTAGCAGTTTGTAATCGTGGTGCTCGATTTTATCACCTTTCTTCCATTCAACTAAACTCCCGACAGACTCCAATAATGAACAGAATGCTTCTATCACAATTAGTTGGTCAGTCAGCAACTTTAACACAGGTTTAGCTTTCGGGCCAAGAAGACAACTAAAAAAAGAAACATGAACATTTTTTATGATACAAAAAAGTATAGCATATATTTTCTCAAGTCGAATTTTACAGTATTACATATATCGTACAAATTCTCTAATGAGTGTGCGAAAACCTACTTTGTATTCACACTTTTTATGTGCTGACGAAGTAATTCATATATTTTCTCAAATGAATCCATCTTGGGAAATAAAGCAGTTAATTCCGTCCATGAGCTATGTATAACCGTCACATTTATATAGTTTCGGACGGTTCGGACAAAGTGAAGAAATAAATTTCGATAAACATTCAATTCTTTCAATTGGATTTCATCCCCAACTACAAAATGACACAAAAAAATACATCTGTTAAAATATTGCAATAAGAAAAATGTACACAATAACGCCGCATCTCATTCTGAAAACATAAAAAATGTATTTGAATTTCAAAACTCATCTTCTTCAACTCACCTTTAGCTTTGATTACAGTGGCAACTTTTCCTAAAAGTATTTCAGCTCGTACTAATCTCATTTGAAGTGAAAAGACGTTTTCATATTTACGGAGAAATTCGTCAGTAAATATTATGTTCAAGGGCCACTCAATTGTATAACGAAGACACAAAGCGTTTAAAACATCGAAATCTAGAATTCGATTAAAATCAAGATGAAATGGATTTAAAGTATTTTAGTATTTAAACATTGTTTCGATTTTAGTTTTCTGTATTATTTAATAATTATATTATATATAATTTATTAACAATTATTAGTTGTATTTATGACATATCATGCGATTGGATCATACCTGACGTAACAGCCGTTCTACTTTGCTTCTCAGAGCCTTGTTTGCTGGAGCCTGAGGATTTGTCTTTGTCCAGAGCGGATTTTTGTTGTTCTACAAACGCAAAACTCATTCGATTTTTCAGGAAATTAACTTCCTCATAGTCAAGAACCATGGACAAGGCGTCTTCCAACAATGCATTTATAGTAAATATGCGAGACATGATATCTTTCCTTTCCTTCAAATTCCCTTTTCGAACCTAATACAAAATATAAAATATCACATATTTAAAAGCAATTAACGATGTATACGTCTACATATGTACCTGTATTAGCTCGCTCATTTTATAATGTTCTATTATTACCTGCTCGATAAGCATGTTACTTAAGAAGTGTCCAAAGAGTCCATTCTGAAGAAGAAGAAAATCTTGCAAAGCTTTTACATGCCGAAAAAGTTGTTTATTGACAATAATGTGATGAAGGAGAGACAAGTTGACGATTTTGTTCCTGATAATGAAGTAAAATCAAATGAATTTAGGTTATTTAAAAGATGCAAAACAAAGACATATTGTATATCTACACATAAAATTTGAATGCTGTAAGTAATAACAAAAACTTACTGGTACATCAATGGTATTTCAATGGAGAGAGACATAAAACGATGAGTTAAAAACTCTTCAAGCTCATTACAATAGAATTTCTGCTCAATCGTTTCTAGTCCTTGCTGAGGAATTAACTTTTTGTCAAACATTCCCATATCAAGCTTAACTGGCATTGGAGATCTAGTTTTGAAATCATTTGATTTCAGTTTTACACAACTTTTTTTGTTTACAATCCTATTCCTATCATCTTTCTCTGATAGATTTGAGTTGATTTCTAAATCTTGGAATAAATTTTGTGGTATTTGAATTGAAGATTTCTTATTGTCGGGTGGAATGAGATTATTATTATCCATTGATTCAATGTCTAGGATAACGTTTTCACTGCCAACATTGTCATCGCAAAAAAGTTCGTTTTTATCCTTCTGATATGAAGAACTTGCTGTGTTTACTCTTGTTGTAATACAATCACCTGATCCTTGGAATTGTAACTGTTCCTGAGTATTATGATTTTCATGATTTTGAGTGTCTATTAACGGTGTATGTTGAAATGTTGGATTCTGCCGAATTTCTTTCTTTCTTGTTGCTGTTTTGGTTTTATCATCAAATTCAATAGTATCAATGAATTCTCCATAGTACTGTCCAAGTAGTGTGTAGCCTTTTTCAACGTCTTTTTTATCTTTCTCTTCCCAGTACAATTTACGTTTTTTCTCCTCAAATAAATCATCTATTGCTTGCCGCAGTCGCATATTCCGAGCTTCTTTTAAATAAATTTGAACTTGTGCTAATTCAGCTTGTTTCTTTTCTTGTTTCTCTAAAAATTCTTGAAATTTGGTGGCTTTGAATTGTGCTTCGAATTCTTTCCGATTCTCTACCAAGCGATTTGAATCAATACAAGTTAAATCATCTTCCTTCACTGCTGTTTTTCTCACAGTTTCTTCAATTTCCTTCTTCAAATGATCCCCATGCTCATGTAAAAATGTTGACATTTTATTTTCATATGTATTCATCAATTTGAGGATCCCATGGTGAGATAAATGAAATTCAAGTTGTAATGTTGTATCATAGTCAAAGCAGGTTGCTGAATCCTGCTTACAACATAAAAAAAGTACAAGTAAAATAAAATAAATCACGACTAAGCAATTTTCATGCTAAAAATACTATATATCAGTATTTGTTCTTGTAAAAACCTTGCATGTACTGTGACATGTACGTATACGTTAAACTTACTTTTTCTTGGAGTTCCTTAAGCAAATTGATAACTTTTCCAGTTTCAAATACTATAGTTTTAATTCCTTGTATAAAAAGTGGAATGTCTTCATTTTGAGCAAATTGATGTGTCCAAAATCGTCGGTCTTTCGCAATTTGTGCTCTACATCTAATGATATGAAATTCGGACGGAGGGCCCACGGAACCGTGAAATATCCAATTTGACACATACCTATAAAACACATGAATAAATAGAATGTGTAATTACTTAGTTATGTGTCCATTTTTCATACCCGTAGCCAAATTATATATTTTTTTTTCTGTGTTATTTAATGATTTCATGAAATCAATACTTACTTTGTGTACGCTTCAGCACAAGTAACAAACATACTTTGAAGCATGTCAGATAAGATTGGAGTTTCGTGCTCTAGCATCAGATGGTTCAAATTCTTTAGAAGAATCAAAGGACTCCCGTAAAATTGAGTTTCTATAATTTTGACCAGCATATGAAGTTGTTGACTAAACGGCTGCAAACATGCAAATATAAATAAACCAGTTTTATTGACACACTAATAATTTCTGCTTTGTAAGTGCGATGTGCATAAATTGTTAACAAAACAAACATCAGAAAATCGTATAGATGCGAACTTACCCGAATGAATTTTTGTAATAAATTAAGAGTCACGATTGATGATCGCTTGAACATGACGATTGTTTGGTAGGTTTTGAGATAGTCTTTGATGAAATTGGTAAAAGCAAGAAAAACTTTTGACGAATGTCCATCACAATTCTTGTTAAAACTGGAGAAATTGTTCAACTTATCAGTATGATTTAATTTCATTACAAGTGATCCGACAACTAGAAGAGAGTCACAATAATTTGAAATGGCACATGGTGTGAGGCCACGAATTAAAACTGTTGGATTTTTAGTGAATTTGTAAACTTCCTTTGAGCTTTGTAAATGAAATGTAGTTGATTGCTTTCCACATGTTAAATCAATAGCATCACGTAGAAAGTCTGAAAGGCTAAGGTAAACAGGTTTTTCTACTTTCGTTGTCAACTCAATTATAGATTTTGAATTCAAGTCGGTAGTGATTTGAGAATGAGTGTCCGCAGTAGTAGTATTAGCAGCATTTGAGCTATTATTGGTACTAAAGTTTGCTGTTAAACTGTGATAGCCAGAAACTTCAGGGGAAATGAGCCATAAATTATCCACAATTCCAGCAGAATTTTCCTTGTCATCCGACAGGTACGTCGTAAAAACATTTTGCTCAACATTTTGTTGTCGACTTTTACAATGAAATAATGAGATACTAGACCATGATGATATGGGCTTCTTGAACCTTATTTGCTCCTTCAACAAACTTTGTACACTGTCTTGACTTAATAGACCAACATTTGTATCGGTAGGCGATGTATATCCTTCATCTTCCAAAGTCTCCATGTTTCCAAAATAACTGGCTTTGTCACACCATTCATCTATTGAAATCTTTGATCCTTATATTGAGGTGACTATACACACAAACACAAAGCAATGAATACAAGAACATTATTATAATATCATAAAGATTATTTCCAAAACATAACTATTTGCATGCAAGTATGAATTTTAACTTACTTTTCAAATGTTGTTAGTTGCCGTTATTATTATTTTTAATGCAACTAACAACTGACCAAATGGAATGTTCTTGAAATATCTTGAATATTAAAATTAAGTAAAAAGTAAATGACAGTTTTTGTTTTTTGTTTGTTTGTAACTTTCTAGTTTTAATTTATTGGCCGACTTTTTCCTCCACAATTCACCGCTGCATGGAAATCTACGCAATGCAAAATACTCTTCAGTATACACGCTAAGAATTTTTTATACATGTTTTCGCTTTTATTGTGGCCAACAAGAAATCATACAATTTCAGATTTGAATATACTTAATTATAAAATAATAAGATCGGGTATTCAGGTACTATACCATGTAATTACATTACTACAATTTATGAGGAGTAAAATAAACACGTAGATTAAAAAATAAGAAATATACTAACATGAATGAGATTGTAGGAAATTATACCTTTTGGGGGAAAGCTTCTTTTCCCCTTCCGCATATATATAGCTCTGATTTACACATACTTTACTGATATTACATTTTTTTGTATCATTTGCTCAAATTAAAACTTTTCATTGAAAAGCTGTGTACATTGTTTCAAGTTAGGAATATAATAATTTAGTAATTAATAAAGTTAAAAATACAATGCTATATATACATAAGTATCGACGTAAGTATTTTATTGTTACTAAAGTATGAAACGTGATAAAATATGTATATACTATATAAATCATCTAGAATTTTCTCATCCGTTCATCCTCACAATAAAAATCTCACAAATGTGCTTATTTAATATTTAAATATCGTAGCATAAGACTTATACTACTTATAAGTAACAAATATAGGACGTTTATAGCATAGTAGCATTGATTCAAATTTCATTATTTTGAATAGTGTCTGTATTATTAATTGCATCACTTCCATGGTGGTCTCAATTGCTTTCCTTGCTGCTGCTGATCTTTAGCTGTAGTATCGTTAGAAGCGGCCTTTACATCCGTAAGTTCGTTGTTTGCTGTCACTGGTCGAGCAGTACTCGTCGTCACTTTACTGTCAATGAAATCAAAAATTAAATTGTCCTTTGCTCGGCTTACTTTCGTATTTGTTGGATTAGTAAAAGGTGAAATAATGGGCTTAGATTGGTTATGAGTTGTCACTATTCTAGACATTGTTGATTCATTCTCTGGATGTATAACGCTATTATTATTATTACTATTATTATCAAATTCAAAACCCATTTTACTACCATCACTCACATTAAGGCGGTTTGAGTACACTTTCACAAGAGTTTGAATGCATTTTCGAATCCCTTGTTCCGAAATTAACAATTCTTGTCCCGTCATATTTAACTTCACCGGTGTTGACGGAACATCCGGAGTCCTCTCATTATTCTCAACTATTTGTTTTGCTGGTCTCATTAAAAAGCAAGGGGGTGCCTTGGCTTTCATTGGAGTACTCAGATTTTCATTTTCCGGTAAAGCAGTCGCTGATAAAAGGAAGCAGTCATCTTTTTGAGGCGTCAACAAGTGCTGTATGTTGGGCAATTCACGCCATCCTTTAATTTTGGCTGTTGTGGACGAAGTACTATTTGGGGTTGACGTATTGTACCTTGGCAGTTGAGCTTGTGGATTGAATTCTTCTACAGATGATGACCCATCTTCATCTCGAGTACGAGCACAATTATTAGCTTTCATTATATTACAAATGGAATTTCGATTTCGAACTTTTCTACTATTTTGAATAGACGAGTCATTAGACACGCAGTCTGAATCTATTCTACTCAATTCTAACAACTTGTCTTTATGTTCAGTATTTCTCCGAAAAGCAACATGTTCACCAATCTTCCCACCAGCCGTTTGCTCGTAGAACTGCCGAGATACCTACAGACGAAATAGTTGGACATTTAATTATAAATAAATGAGTAAAGAAATTGTTCAGCAAGATTAAACTTACAAATACTTATAATAAGTTATAATTATTGTCCAGCACTTACTGTCGATATGAAAAGTTGTTTCTGAGAAAGTTCTTGGCGGAGATTATGAATCTCTTTCTCATAAAGGTGTTTCTTGTGTTTCATCTCTGAATAGCAACTATACAAATTAAAGAGTTAAATAATAGTTATAGTATAAATCAAGAAAATTAAGTACAAGATGACAAAGAATTAGTATATTTTACTAATACCTTTTCCTGCAATCGTCCACCATCTTCATCACAGTTTTCTCCAGATCCTCCAGTTCCTGTTGATGTTTCTTGACTAATTGAGTTTCTTTGGCCAAAGCCGCTTGTGACTGAAGTTGGTGATTCGCCTGTAATTTGTTCGTAAAAAACTCGTGAAGTCTTTCCTGCTCCATTCGCACTTGTTTCTCTATCTCGTCGTTCAACATCGATTCCAGCCTTTCCTATCCAAATTACCCATTGATCATTCTCATCACTCCAAAACATTTGTACACATGACACATAATACTTGGTACAACATATGCAAATACACTGCATTTTTAATATATTTTATATTCCACAACCTTTTCTTCTTTTTCAGTTTCCAGTTGTTTTGTCGTTTCTTCCACTTGATGTTCTAAAGTATCCTTCTGTACAGTCACAGTTTGTAAATACTCTTCCAACGCTTTCTTCTGATCCACAACTTTCAGAAAGTCTTTTTGCCCTTCTTCCGATTCTAGCTGGAGGAAGGTTAGCTTTTCTTCAAGCTCTGTATGTACACTATTCCTTTCATCTAATTGCTTCTGTGATTCTGAAAGTGCCCGAACTGCTGCATCCTTTTCAACCTACATACGACATGTATCACACAAATTAAAAAATGTATTGTTCCACGGAAGCAAAAAAAAAGAAGTGAAATAAAGTATAAACTTTATGAAATAAAACGGATTGGAATACCTTGATGGAATCCAACGCAGTTTCAAGTCCCGTAAACTTTTGCTTCAAATCTTGATTTTCCCCTTGTAGTTTGTCTACATTAAGAGAATAAGTTTCCTCCATGATCTCTAATTTTGATTTAAATGTAGTAGCCAAGTCCACAGCATTTGCCAATTCCTTTTCATAGCGATCAATCCGCTCTTTATTTTTCGTTGATGATTCCAGTTGAGTGGTTTGAGATTTTTGTAAATTGGATAGAATTTCCCTAGTTTGTTTCTCATGAGCTTTCCACCGATTCGTCACATCATTCCATGCCTTAGTCATTTTGAGCAAGACTGTATCCTTTTTACAACACATTTTACTTTTAACTGCGAGTTCTTCCTTGAGCTTGAGGACAGCCTTGTTCAAATTGGCATTTTCACTTTCACATAGTTCTTTTTTTTGTCTTTCTTCATAGTATTTTTGAAGATATTCATTAGCACCACTTTTAGCCCAATCGGAAACTTCCAATTTAGTAACTTCTTCTTCAATTTCATCATCTGCAATGTTTATCTGTTCCCATGTAGTATCTGGTAGATCATTAATTTTACTCAAAATGTCGTTAAAATCATCTTGTCTGATATGAGCTGCTGAGAGGATACTTGAAAAATCCATTGTTTCCAAGTCTGTAGGAAGGGCAGATGAATCGTACAAGCTAAGACTCATCATGCTAGTCAAGTCATCACCAGTAGAATTTAAATCATAATTTTCGAAACTAAAGTCTGCTCCTGTTTGAAATAAATCATTATTATTATTGCTACTGCTGCTGCTCAGAGGAGGAAGAATATTTTTTGACAAGGAGGATTTCTTGTTGTCGGATTTTAAAATGGACTTTTTAACAGATTTTCTTGGGCTACCCTCCCTATTACTATCATTTAAATGTAAGTTTTCTATTGCTGAGGATAGTGATGATCTTGAAGGTGAAGTTTGAACTAGGGCTTTTGAAGTAGGCACATTCTCTAATTCTTGTATAAAACTTACTTTTGATCCCAACAATGATTTATTTTCATTAGTAGCATCTGTAATTCAATTAAAACATAAATTGGTCATGACGTTCCATGATTACATGACAATATGATAAGAAAAAAAAGAAAATGATGTTTTGAATACTGTTTTGTTTTACCATTTTTACTATGTGGTTCAGTAGAAGGTGATGATGATGTTAGTGGTGCTAAAGAAGTTGCGACAGCTTTTAAGCTGGCTGAATCCTTTTGCATTTCTTCTTCCATAGCAGATTTGGTTCTCTGAATATCTCGCCATAGTAAATCCAATTCTAGTAGGCTGACTTTTCTTGGTGAAGCAATCAAGTTTTTCTTGGACTGTCGTCTGGGTAAACAACGACTTATATCTGAGGAATTCTTGTTCTTGTCCAGATACGCTGCTTTAATTGGAGATATCTCCAAATCATTTTCATCACGAAACTGCGCAGAGCTCACATATGGTTTGTCATTTCGATTTTTCCCCATAATCCCATGTCCTTTGTCCTCTTGTTGTTGTCCACTACTACTACGACTACTAATGTTATTATGATTACCACTGAGCCATGCTTGAGTTGGTACGACAGGAGTTTCTTTCACTTCTAGTTTGTCAAAGTCACGAAGTCCATAACCCAAATCCGGAATACTCCCCACTGTACCGCCCGTTGAGAACAATTTTCTTTTCACCGATTTCACGGGATCGATCAAATTTGATTCAGTTCCTTCTTGACCAAAAGCAGTAGCAGCTTGAATAACTTGACTATCGATATCATTATTCGATTCCTTATTCTCATTCGTACCGGTATTAACAATTACACTGTCACCATCGCCACGATGCTCTAGTAATAATTCTTCCTTCTCTTTATTATTTTCAGTATCTTGATTATCATTTTCCTCGTCATCGTCATCATCATCATCATCATCATCATCATCATCATCCTCGTCTTCATCTTCCTCATCACTACCATCCACCTCATTGTCTTTAAATCCCACTTTTTTAGTTTTTGAAGATGATTTTTTCTTATTTTCATCTGTAATTAAATCCGTATCGGACTCTGGAAAAGCATACATATTTCTCACTTCATCATGGATTTCCGAGTCTGTCAAATTTCTTGGTGGTAGTAGATTTTCAGGGGGTTTGTATCCTCCAGGTGTACGAAAATTTGGAGCTCGACTAACAATTTGAAGCTCATTTTCCGAGCCTGGTGCATATCTCCAACCGGAATTAGGTGATGGTCGAAGAAAATTGACACCTTGAGAACTGAATCCAGGAGAAACACGAACACCATAATTGGGTGATTTGTACTTGTTGTATTTGAATTCCAAAACTTGACTTGAATATTCAGATGATTCAGTTTGCACCTCATTTGGAAATGGAAATGAATGGAATGTATCATGTTGTTTCGGCTGTTCTTCTTCCTGTTGATATACTTCTTCAATATTATTACTACTATCATGAGGATCCTCAGGTACATAGTTTTTGGATAATTCTAAAGCTTCTGTTTCTCTTCCTTTTCCTACTACATTATTTTCTTTTGTTTCTGAAGGGAACATTAAAGTAATACTATTAGTTGACGCTGTAGATATTTCACTTCCAGTATCCGATTTTGCGTCATCATCATCATCATTTTGAGCATCAAAATCCCGATCCGAGTACTCGTCAAGTTGACTGAGTAAATCATTTTTGACAGCCTCTGCTCTCCTGGCATCCCCAGCCGTAAATTCACTTGAACTATTAGTACGTGTAGAATTATGTAAAGGAGTTGAATTAGTCAAGGAATTTATGCGAGATGTCATTTCCTCAACGGTAAGGCCAAGGAAATTTGTGAGGCCACTTGGTGCTGCAACTGACAAAAGACTATCCGTGTCATCCGTATCAGACATGATGATCTAAAATAAAAATATGTTAACAAAACCATCAGATTTACAGCACAATCGAGACAAATAAAATGAGCTATTTCATTTACCGTTTTTCTCAATAGTACAATATTTAAAAATGACTTACTGATTTACAATAATAAAGAAATGATCCGTTTTAATATGGCTATATTCAACAACTTTGATGATTACGTTCAAACTTTGAAATAAAATCCCTAAAATTTACTTTTTTCACAATTTGGTAATATTATATAGTGCACATGTAAACAAAGACAATATTCAATGCATTACACTTAATGCCGTGAACCTCGATCGATGTATAAATATTTGTTTAACAACAACAATTAATTTGAAATCAAAACCAAGTTTTAAAATAATAAAACGAACAAAATTTGTACACATTGAAGTACTGAGAAAATGGGGGGCTTTATACATAAGTAGATATATAGCACCTTGAAGAAAACAAACAAACACAAAAGTAACAATCAGCACAAAGAAAATTAATACAAGAATGAAATGTAAAACGTGTGTTTTCACATTTATTTAGATGTACTTTGACTACATCTAAATTTCTAAATGCATATGGCTTAATGAACAACCATTAAATTACAACATCACAATTATTACCGTGATGGTTTTAAAAATGTTAAAAAATGATTTTCCTCTCAACTGACTTTTGTCTCAAATGCTTACAAATTCCGTAAACAAAATCCAATTCGAAAATCATGCTTATACAATTCAGTATCAAAGTACCCCGGAATACGAGTGTTTCCACATCTTCCGATGTAAAATTTACATTGTAAATAAATATATAAGTACTGTGGTCAAATGTGCAATAAAAATATGGAATGTGACTATGCCCATTACATTTGGATAAAATGATTTTATTTCTGTATTAATTTGTAGTTTGTATATAATAATTTGTACATACAAGTAAGCCTATTATTTTCATATTTTTTTGTGGAAGAATACGCGATAGAAGCAAAAGAATAACGTTTTGTAAATATACAGTGTATTTATGAGGTTAGTGAAGAAAGGTAGAGCTTATTTGCCATTAAATTAATGAATGTTGCGTGTAGTTAAGAAGTATATAGGTATGTAGATATTGTGAGTAGTAAATGTTCTCTCTCAATTCCAGCATAAGGGACTTTCTCCAGCTTTCTCTCGCATCATTTCAAGACTTGTTTGGCCTCTTCTTGTTCTGTTTCAAATGATATCACAAAATTATTTACTTAAGTACTTATACTTGTGCATGTGAAAGACGTATTTGTACAAATGAATTGAATTGATCAAAGAACTTTATTACCAATGAAAGATGCAATTAAGTGCGTGCTCTTAGACTCAAAAACTCAAATGTCAAATTAAAATGTTAAACACATGCTCCACAGTCTCTTATTGTTTAGTTTCCATAAAAACAATAAAAACCATTTTCTTTTTAATCCACAAATCCATACAATGTTTATATATGCACAGAATATCTTTACATATATTTGTAAATCAAAACGAAACTAAAGGTTTGAAAACACAAGCGATAAAAAACAACGGTAGCATTCGAATCTATACTTAACGTAAAGTACAATATAAGTAAATACTTCGAGTATGCAAAAATAAATTCTTTTTTTTATATAAAAAAAACAAAACAAAACTTCAAAGTACACACACATATACCTATCTGTGTAAGTACAGTAAAAACTTTCTAAAAAAATACATTCATGTAAGCAGCGGGTAGTGTAAATTCATACGGTACAACTAATTTAGGGTAAAACTGTTAAATTACTGGTATACATTCATCGGTACTTTTAGTAAGTTACATATACGATTATTTGGTTGCAAAATACTTGAAGGTTTAAATAAAATAAATATATACAAAGTATTCACACTCATAAAAATGTCCACTTACATTATACAATTGTATATTCTTTCAGCATGTATTATATTTTTCAGTGACATTTCACTGATAAAATTAATACAGGTATTATATTGCACAAAATTGTTTGAATAAGGTACATAAATACTTAAAATTTACTTAATGAAGTTAATCAATACAATTTTCTGTTTCACAAAAAACTCACAACACTTTAATAAAACTTACAAAAACCTGTATGTCTATGTACAATATTATTGTTATTAAGATTAAACCCAAGTCATATTTGCATATATAGTCTATACGTCTACACATCATTTATTATAGATAAATGTTTAGTATACATATATATTTTAGTCATACGTAGACGCGTTTTTTGTATATTTAAGCCATCCTTTTAGTAGTCAACCCATGTACACGTATTGCTTATATAGTTAAATTATTTCATTTAGTCAGTTTGACACACTGTGACTTTTGGTTTTTCGAATTACATTATCATATCAATTATCAAATAGAGTAGAGTATCATGTAACAAATATCAAATGTTTTAGGTAAATAGAAGCTTTGTTTTAATTCTAGTATCTAATATCTATAGAGCTATAGCTGGATGCGAAAGTTTTACGTTTTTTTGTTGGTTTTGTTTAGTCATTAATATTACGTATATTTACAATTTAACATAATATTATAGTAGTTATTGCAAGACTAGAATGAGTATTCTTTTCAACTAATAAATATGTAGGTTTTGATGATGGTAATAAAACAAAGTTAGTTTAACTAACAAGTAACAAATTTCTTTGCAGATATTATTTTTTTAAAAAGGAACGTTTTGAAAAAGTCAAGTCCTATATATATACGTGGACTACGTGGAAGTTCCACGGTGGAACAAGTTTTGTATATAGTAATAATAATTGTATGTTTGTGCGGAATCTCATTATGTTCTCTCCTTTCTCATCACATCATTATACTTTTTATACTATATAAGTATGAGTGCGTCATGGAACTTTAATTTCGAATTTCCATTACCTATTCCTGACCCACTCAAATATGTATATATGTATAGAAATATAGGTGACAACATTAAATTATTACGTTGTATTCAGATTACGAACTCTCGTTTTTGTTTGGCCTTTGAATTTTTTCAAAATGTTCTTTTGCTTATGTTTATATATAAGGAAGTCAGAGACTTGTCTCCCGGAGGATAATCATTCTTGGGGCAATCGAAATTGTTTCTGGTGGCATAGCAGAAGAGAACAAACTAATACGTCGTCTAACAATACTATTATTATTACTATGATTACCGTTTCCAGCACTATTCCAATTATTACGACTCCCCAGACTCCCAGAAGAACTTGAATTGACGATAAGGCGAGTAGCTGCTGCTGCTGCTGCTGGGCGGTGATTGGGTGTGTTTGTAACTGTTGATGCGGGTGCTGTTGGTGATTGAAAGAAACATATTTTTGCTGAATTGGAACCACAACCAGTTCTAGAATTTTGAATATTATTACATCCAGCAGTAGTAGGAGTTCCTCCTTGAAATTTACTGTTCAAGTTTTTTGTTTCTACTGTTGGTTTTTTTGACACTGCTGCTTCGGTTATTGTTGTTGGTGGTGTTCCTTTTGTATCTCCTCTCACATCAACTTTGGACTCTTGAACACCATCATCAACAACAGTACTTCCTGTAGAATCATCTTGAGATGAGTCGGACGATGAGATAAAATTTAGAGATGATGAATTGATACAGTAACGTAATCCAGAGGGTTTCGGGCCATCATGGAACAGATGCCCAAGATGAGCATTACAGTTAGCACAACTAACTTCCGTTCGTGCCAAATCCGGTCTAGATACCAGTAACAACAAATTAGCTCCCACATGAGAAAGGTCCGGGGTCAATTTAACTCTCTTCACATCAACCACATTCGAGAAAGCCGGCCATCCCGACGTGCTTCTGTAAAATGAACAAAAAAGTACAATAAGTACTTTAGTCTTCAGTAGATAAATTGAATTTGAAATCATTAAGTATGTATACATATAAAAAGACGACGCACTCAAACTTTGTTTCAGAAATAAATAGTTCCGTATCACACAAAATACAGTTGTAGCTACCAGATTCCCAATGTCTATTGTATTTATTTGAAAATGGCCTGAAAACACATTACAATTAAAAATTATAAATCATCATCATTCTAGTAGTACACAGTATGTGTATTATACACATCGCTAGTTCATTTGCATTAAATATATGTCAATGACAGACTGTCATTGACAGTCGATCACTCTTTTGTATATACATGAAAAAATAACAAACAACTTGAAAGGCACTATTTTATAGGAAATGTACATAGTTTCCGCAATTAGTTCATTAAACAATTTACATGCAAATAAATTAGTTGAATAATAATAATAATATCGGACCTTTCCGTTTGTCGGTTTTGAGTGACATTCAGTTGCATCGGTGTCAGTTTACTGAGTTTGTCCTGCTTTATTCTTTCTGTTAAAGTACTCGTTGATGAATTTGACTCAGACATTTTAAATTATATTTTAAAGTGTCGCAGTAAACTTTATAAACAACTTGACAAATCTTTATTCTTCAAACTGTAAAATTAAACTCAATTAAAGCTATATATTTAAACACTTTTATGTACAGAAAGAGAAAACACGCTGATGTTGTCATTCCGTTTTAAATTTCTATATGCATATTAACAGCACACGATTAAAAATCTAATAGAAACAATTAATAGATCTAATTTAGAAGTAGATCCATATACGAAAACTACATTTATCTATTGAATACTCTTGGAAAATCCGAAGAAAAAAGTACGGGAAATGAGAGAAGAAACAGAGAGAGAGAGAGAACGAGGACAAAAATTTAGTTCAAGTGCAAAAAGAGTATGAAGAGAGTCGAGAGTGATATTCTCATGTCGTGTGTAAAGTGAGCACACACATATACTTACAGGCATTTGTAATTTGTACATATATAGATAGAGTAGTAACAAGTTTGTATATACATATACTTTGTATACAAAAAGTATTTTTATTCAGGGAATGAATGGATTTTATAACTCGACTACCACATGCAGTTACGACTATTTGCACAATGTTTTTCTAAGTATAAGCTTTGGAAAATAAACAGTCTCATCCCTTCAACTGACTGTAACAGTCACAACTTACCACAGCTATATTAACTACATGTAATAAAAAATTAAATAAAAATATTTTGCAAACATTATTCTATTACTACTGTATATGGAGAAGTCCGTGTCTGTCTGTGTACTTTTGAATATGCGCTTAGGCTTAGCATGCGGGTATAAATGTGTGTACCATCTCACATATTAGTATACCAATTATCCAAAGGAAAAAATGATACAGAGCGAGGTGATGATGATTATAATTTATTATAATAAAGCATCACTGAAAATGTCCAAAAATGTACGACTATATATATATACATACCTATAACAATTGTCTTGGTGTGTGTGCGTTGGGCACCTTCTCATGCTCGAATGTGTGTATACAGAATTTTGTTTCATTGTCATTATATATATAGCACAATTCTCATTTTCTCATGACCAAATGAAGCCAAAATCGTTTCAAAGACTTCCTTTTATAAATTATAAAGGAGAAGGAGACACTTGTAGCTTGGAGTGTGTACGAACATTTATAGATGCAGGAAACGTTCCTGTAATAAATACAGTCTGTATTACAGACAAAATTGTCTTGAAAGTATATAACTGAAAATTAACCTTTCTATCATTACAACATGTGAACATAAAAATTATGGATTTTATTATACTGCAGTTGGCATCTTGTCTATAAACAATTAACAAGAAACGGGGATAAAAGCCGTGCATACATATAGTTTTTAGTCGGCGTTCATAACAATGGCTCATTTTGTGAAGAAATATTTTAGTCCAGTGATTGCGTATTGCGTATAGTAGTAAATTCTAAATTCATGCTATCTATTATACGCTCTCACGTTTACGTATAGAATTTCAGAGCAATTAAGACACAGTGTCGTTTGAAGTTTTCATTACTTTTTCAAAGTAAATAACACACTGGAAACAGTTGCTTTTATTGTCAACGTAAAACTTAACGCACACTGAAAAATTCCACGATATATCAGTTTACACTCCCGATGAGTGAACAGGACGATTATTATAGACTTCTAAAGTGTGTATAGAAAGTCCTTGTGCAACTTTGACGCGCGGCATATAAAGGTCATAACTTTTGACACGGCTGGTTTGCAAACCGTGAAAGTTGACAGAGAATAAGGTCAAGGGTTATTTATTGTTGAACTGGGGTCAAATTTGTAATTTACGCATAAGTGGATAGAGGGCAGCGTCGCAACCTCGTTTTTCTCCAAGATGAAAGTACGCCCCAAAACGTAGTTGGCACGCACGAACCGATTTTATTGGGTGTAAATATAAATGGACCAGGAAGATTGCCAATACTTATAGAATAGAATACTTAGATCTAACGAAATATTACAAAACAAATTGAAAATTCGAACGAAATTTGGTAGTTTTGGTCCACAGACGAAAAAAGTGGTATTTCTCAAAATGGACAATATACTTTTGACATATTTTCATAATTGCATGGTAGAAATTCATGGAATTCACTATATATACGGACAAGTTAACTAACGTTATAAATCTACTCGAAAAAAAATATGTCAAAAAAGTATTGAAGATCGGATGAAATTCGACAAAATGTTCAGCA
Organism: Gisinianus flammeolus; assembly: GCA_034699125.1. Lineage (NCBI taxonomy): Eukaryota > Metazoa > Arthropoda > Collembola > Symphypleona > Katiannidae > Gisinianus > Gisinianus flammeolus. Next base: position 81,016 of record JAIUND010000202.1, on the reverse strand, counting down.
AGGAGGGGTTTTTCTGGTCAAATGTCAATGAGATCAAATGTCCTCTAAACGGTTAAAAGTTGGATTGACCTTGATCTACATGGTCAGTCACAATACCAGAGATACTGGACGGACAAGCGAGAAGACTTGCCTCCTCGTTAACTACGGAAAAATGACATGAAATTGATGTTGGTTAGAGATTTTGCACTCTGACGGAGTATCTAAACTGTATACTTGATCACTCAAAGGTCAAAATATCGATGGTCCTTATTACAGAGAGAAAATTCTTCCCGTATACTTCGAGGGCATGAAAATCTCAAAATATTCCAGCAGACCAAAAATATTTGTTTTTCAAAAGGAATGAGCTCCATCTCATACAGCGAAGGCAAAAATAAAAATTTTGAAACCGGAAGTGAAAACAGTCTGGGTAAAGTGGGAAAGGGGCATCGGAATAGACCGGATTTAAATCCAATCGACAATTTACGGTCTATACTCAGGAATTCAGCATATGAAGAACCACACACTGCCAAAGAATCGACAACAATTACAGGCTCGTTTTTTAAAAAAAGTGGAAATCACTTCCTGTTGACCTCTTACAAAAATGGACCTCCAGCTTCAACACCCGCATTGAAAAAATGATGAACAATGGAGGTGGACACACGAAATAGTAAGGCACTGTGCTGCGGTACAAAAGGTTTTTTGTTAAACTTGTTTATTTTGGTTTTACATATAACTTAATATTTAAAAAGCACCAAAATGTTGCACAAGGACTTTCTATACACACTTTATATACCTAATATCATCATTCTATTAACTTACAATTAATAGTATTACTTAAGTATAACAAGCTAATTAGTATGCGCTGTAGATTCGTGCTCGTCATTATATTCGTCATTGCAATATCATTCCTAATGACATTATGACTTGGTTCAAACACTGATAATGTGATATATTGACACAGTATTTTTTTATTGTATTTACCTGTGGTAGTGATGTGATCCAAAACTAAGAGACCACCTTGTTTCTCTCCGTGTGTATACTTGTACTTACTTGTGTATCGTATTATTTTACTAAGAAAAAACGAGTAATGAAATCCTACCTATACTTATGTACTTACACACGTCCCATTTTCTGTACATGATATCGGTAGGGTGGCAAGTTTCTAATAATTTCTATAAGCAGCGAATATCATAATATTATATTTTCTTTGAAACGAGAAAGTCTTGTTCAATTTCGAATTTCCAAAGCTCGTAAAACTATATATAATACTAATATTATTTTATTGAGTAAGTAATCAATTCAAATATATTTCCAGCTTGGAATCTCAATATCAAAAAATAAATAAATAATATATATCGTGTGTGATATAGTGAATCGGATTCCATAAACATAACATGCAAATATCAGATTCTTTGGAATTATATTTGATTAAGTATATATAACCCTGTGTGCATTTTGTGTGTGTGCGTAAAAAATATTTTAAGTTATATAGCAGTGTTACGTCACGCAGGTGAATCATCAACTCGAATTAGTTGTCAAACTTGAATTGAATTTGTCACGAGACACACAACTGTTACGGAAATTTATAATTTAAGTAAGTCAACTAAAAATATCATCAAACTCGAAAAGAAACGGAATTATATTTACAGTCAAATAATTCATTCCTTTATATAATTATAAACAGCAGAAATAAGGAAATTCGTCAAAGCTTGAGTATATATAATAATATATAGCGTATATCGTGATTAGAAGTTCTTCATTAATTTGTTTTTATTATTGTAGAAAGATATATAAAGTATAAGGAGGAATTACATGAGTTTGCAATTTTTTCAGGAAAATATTTCTCATAATTATTAATTATACATGTACGTATAGCACAATTTCTTTGGATATTTACCATTATAATTGTTTTCATTAATAATTTGACATATATGACGAGATTTATATATTTATCTATAATTGCTGCTTATCTCTTGTTTTAGATTAGATCATCATCGATTGAATTGTGATTACCGAATATATACATTCATTGAAATGGCAACATCTCTACCTCCTTCCGAAACCAAAACAAATGAGAGGAGACAACGAGTTTTGGTCGGGCCCTTAGCAGAGGATTTCCTACGAATCCCTGGTACAAGTCCACGAATGGTCCGCGGTAACGACCTTACTGACCCAAACACGGGTCAACCTTTGACACCACAACAAATCCAAGAGAGAATGGACCAACAAGCTGCAATTGCACTTCATCAACAATTGAATGCAGCTTCCGCTCATACGCCATCAAACATTCGTGGACGCTTACTTATTTCGGGTATATATATACTTGCAGGATGCATTTGTGATGTACTTACATTAAAATTATACATGTATAGAAGAATCCTTAAAAAATAATTGTATTAGGGTACATAAAAACAAACTGGTTTTCTTTAATTTCAGTTATGCAAGCCAAACTGGTTAAAAATTACGGGATGACGAGGATGGACCCCTATGTTCGCTTGCATATGTAAGCTGCTATATATTAGGAATTTTGTGTGGTTGGTAGATGAGTAGATAGTGAGCGGGTAGTTACAGGTGAAGGGCAAATTAGTGGGCAAGGGTAGTTAAGGGAAGGGGTAGGAGGGGCGTTTTGACAATTGACTCGAGATTTATGTCCACATTTTCCATGTTTGTCTCCAGGCCACCGTCCACATACAAATGCACCGAGAAAACTTTTTTTATTTTTTATTTACAGCGGACATAATATATATGAAACTCCAACGGACGTGAACGGCGGAAAATCTCCCCATTTCAACAAAACAATTCAGGCGTAAGCGGACCTTAATTCTGTTTTTTAAGAGATTCTTTGAGTAACCATTGTTCAAAAAGTTATATAGATAGTATCCCTTTATTATTTACGATCTTTCTTTTCTTAGTTTCTTACCAAACGGAATCCATCAAGTGTATTTAGAAGTCTATGATGAGTGCTCTTTTTCCGTCGACGAATTAATAGCACATGCATACATTCAAATCCCTGAAGTAAGACACCATTACTTTGTTATACATTATGCCACTCACAGCAACTCATATGTTCGATGTTCGAGGAAGTAAAAACTAATTTGTTTCCTGAATTAATGAATTAATTTTTCCAGCAAATATTCAAGGGAGAAACAATTGAGGAATGGTATAATTTGAATGGGAAACAAGGAGAAGGAAAGGAAGGACAAATTCTTCTAGTTTTTAGCTTTATGCCAGCTCCAAATATGCCTGGTGGTGTTGCTCCAGGAGTCGGGCCAAATATGGCTTACATTCCAGCCTATCCACCTCAAGTAGGCGCCCCGACAACAATGAGTAAAAAACAACCCATAGTTTATCAAAGCAATCAACCTGTGGCAACTGCAACAGCCGTTCCTCCTCAAAGTTCTCCTCCTCGACCAACTTCCAATCCGGAGGATTTACAACAAGTTTGTCAATATTTGTTTTTATAATATCTTCTTTCAAAAATTTATAAATCTGAATCCAAAATTAACTTTCGTTTGTACAATGCGTACTATAGTAAGCTAATCCATCTTTTTTTGTGTGTGCACAGTTGAAGGAAATGTTTCCAAATATGGATGAGGATGTCATCAAGTCCGTGTATGAAGCTGCAGGATTTCGAAAGGAAAGTGCTGTTAACAGTCTTTTGAGTATGATAGCTGACTGATTCACAAATTAATCTTCTTTCAAGATTTAAAGGGCTGTCAGCAAATTTTTATTCGTCCCAAAATGCTTGTCAGATCTTTCGTGTGTTATTTTCAAAAGTATTTTCAGTTTGACTTATAGTTTTATAGTTGTTATTAGATAAGTATAATTTCAAACATTATGAATATGCCTTGATTTTACTAAAACTAAAATGAGTAAAAGATACAAAAGAGTATATACATAATTAATAGGTAATTATGATACTAAGCATAATATAATTTGAACATGTACTAGGTAAATGTTGAGAGAAAATTAAGTTTTTACAATTACATTTACATTTGGCCAAAACAAACGTCCTTCAAAAAAAACACCAAGTTAGAAGAATAATAGTTTTCTTACCTTTTAACTTTTATGTAATTAATCCACGTTTTTATTATCTATCCGAGTGAATCAATTTTGAGATGTTGGAACTTTGAAATGCTCATTTTATAATAAACATGTAATCTGCCATATAAAACACACGATCCTCCATTTATACATATATTCTATGCAAAGTACTGATGAAAGTTTATCAAAGCATAATATATATACTTTTATGTAGTAGAAGTGTACCTGTTAAATTCGCGAAATATTTACTTTTTGAAAAGAGAACTATCAGTTTGTACATAATACTATTATTACTATTATATTCGTAATGTATTCAATAAAATTAGAATTTAAGATGAAATGTTATATTTACTGAATGCAAACGCAAGCTAAAAATTCTTAAGGAAAATATTACGACAACAAATTAAGATTTATACTTTATACAATGAAAAACTAAAAAAACTAAAGTTGAGAGCTTTATTTTAGTTGCCGAGTTAAGTTGTACTAAAAATTGAATTCGAGCATCGAATTTATAGAGATTATTTACCTATAATTATGATTTTATGTTCCTTTTAGTATTCTAATTTCTATATCAGATTTAATTTCATATGTATTGCTATACTATTGCTAATAAATGATTTATTTCACCAAAGAATATATTTTTATTCGGATTTAAAAAGTAATCTTGGAAAAAAAAACTCTTTTGGTTGTGGAATTAAATTTATTAATCGCACTGATTAATTTTCAGTTTTTTTTGGAACTCGTTGCGGTAATCCAAATCAATGGCTCTCGCTGTTCTCTTAAACTTTATGTGTTATGTAGTTTTACTTAATATGTATCTATTTGATAAATGAGTGATAACTAATAAAAGTCAACATAAATATATTGATACATCTTTGAAGCTTGAAATTGTGTAGAGACGGTAGATCTTTGGAATATTAAAGTCATTTTAAGAAATCTAAAAAAAAACTTCGTTTAAATATGCATTTTCTTTCATAATTCATAATATATTTATGTACACAGTTGGATTTTTCAGTCTTTTCTACATCCATATGAAAGTATTTAGATATATGAGTTAAATAAATGCTGAATATTTTTGAAAAGAAAACACTGTTTAACATTTTGAAATAAAAAACTTTGAGACTTTATTCGGATTCTTTTTTTTACGATAAAAATCAAAGTTTTTTTAATAATTCCCCCCAAAGTGTTTTTTAATATAACATTCACATGTAATTAGTCAACAAATTATTCTTAACCTTTATTTATTTTTAGGACTTACAACCTATATGTAATTATTTTATGTAGTCATCATTTTTCCCTTTTTTTGCAATACAAGTCACATAATTCTTTAAAGATGCATGTATTTTAATCGTATTTTATTATTACACAGGAAGGAGGTACATCAGTACACTGAGCACTTTCACTACAATGTGTCATTTATCTAAATAGATAACGGGATAATAATTTAATGCGTGTGTTGACTTTTGCATGCGCTAGACTATAGATATATGTACTATGTAGGTTTGTCATTATTTTATTAATTATATACGAGTGATGATGATACTACAAAAAAAACATCTTTAATCTTTGTTTCCTTTCGTTATGTATATATATAAGCATGGAGACCCAGAATACAATGTTTTTTTATTATTTGTAACATTATAATTTTGTTTTATTTTAATATTTCTTTTACTTCTTATTGATAATAAATGTTTGATTATTTACGCTTTTTATATGTAGGGTTGTATAGTAGATAAGGTAGGTTTGTATATGTGTGTGTATGCGGGTATTTATGTATGTATGATGTATTTATATAGGTACGATGAATTTGATTTTTAGATCCTTTCATGTTGACGTTTGAACCCTAATTAATAATAAAATTGATAACTTAAAATAGCCATGTAAAACATAACATTTTTTCTTTCTCATTTCCCCCTCCACAAAAGTTTTACTTTGTCACTATATATAAATAAAATGGCATGCTTAATTCATGTGTGTACATAATAAAAATAACGTATAACCATATGCTTAAAACTTGCGTGTAAAACGCAAGATGTACATGTAACAATTCTAAATCATAATACTCACAATCAGTTGCAATAAGCTTGTTTTGTCATCTTTCCCAAAAAAGACAAACACTTTGAAATAAAAACTCTGGAACTGGAAATATTCATTAAAACTTAAAATAGTAGTAGATCATAATACATTTGATTATTAAACTCGATTAAAAGAAAGCACGATATACTATTATTATAAAATAAATATATATACATCTATATAGGTTGGCTGCAAATAAAACTGCACAATTACAAATGAAAATAAACAATATGTTTACACATTTTGTGTCTAACTCCACATACATACTTACTTAAGATACTTGTGATCATTAAAATGTATGCACTTTTGTATTATATTTAGCTATATGTATGTAGTATGTAGACATATTACTATCATGTACTTTTTATGTTTTATTGTTGTAACATTGTGACGTATCAACGCTCATTGTGTATTCTTTTTTTGTTCTATAGAATCGACTTATCTATAATATATATATATTTAGTATTTGTTGTTTGTTTTCTTGGTGAACCTGGTACATGAACTATTACTTATTTATATAATAATTATAATAATACAATGATAATAATAAATAACAGTATATATTTATGGTATTATGTAAAATCTTAAACTTATACGCACGTACATAAATTGTTTTCCTTACATTATTCATTATATATTAAACCTTCGTTCTTATATAGTTAAATTACTACAAAGAGGAAGTTTCTATATTCTATTTACATAACGATTGTATATTCATACATTTGGATAGTATTTTCATTGTTTATATATAGATATATATGGCATATATATCATTATTTTATCGTCAAACGTACATACTATTTTATTTTTATTTATTTATTTATTATCATATGAGTAACAACTTGATTTCTGTCTCTCATGTTCTAATAAAGATTGAAAAGCAGAAGGAACTGCTCCGTTGAGCTATTGTTCCGACACTATAAAAAATCATCAGAATCTAAAATACAATTTAAAACAAAATGAACATGTTAGTTAAACAACAAAAATCACCATTTATTTACGCTCTGAATAATTGTGTATTAAATTTAAATAATTTATTTAAATGAATATACATAGGCATCTCTAAAGTATCTCCATACAGGTTAATTTAAAAAACGTTGAAAAAATATTCAAAGGTTTTACCGAAAGCATTCCTTTTTTGTCTTTTAAATTTTCTCTTTGGAAGGGACCCATATGCCAGGCCCAGCTTGCTCTGTAATGACTCGTTTCACTTTTTCATAAATTTCTTCAGGAGTTTCACCTTGTACGATTGCTGTAATATTGATATTCATATGCACATCAGTTTACTATTCATCAGTGATCGTTACAACTAATTGTAATTAGTTGACTCTTACCTGTAAAATACTCTCCGAATTCTTGTTCAGTTTTAAGGGCTCTTTCGAATGTTTTTCTTGCTTGCTCTTCTGTGGTTCTTTTATTCATATCCCTAGTATAAAAACAACGAATTCAGTATAATGTCTTGTATCTGTTTGAGAATAATCACGTTCAAGAAGTAAAAAAACTGAAAACTTACATAATTGACTCAGCGGATTTGGGTCGAATAAAAATGGCAACGGGGTATAGCGAGGCAGCATGAAGCCGTTTGATTGCATTTCCGCTCACATCCAGAATGCAATGTTTGCCCTATAGAATCAATCAAATACCATTTAATTGTTTTACCTCGAAAGTCTTATTAGCCCTATATACATCCTCTCCAGTACTGAATAAAATTAAAATACCTTATCAGCTACGTCTTTGACAGCTGAAATAGAAAGGAAATATTTTATATATTAATTATAGAATGACAGTTTGATTCATTGCGTTCAATTCACTTCATATTATGTTACATATGTATTTGCAAATAAAACTCTATACATTTCTCCTTTTTATATTATAATACGGCTTTTTGCTCATTCATACCTGCTAGGGATGTTCCGTACAAATTATCATTGTATTGTCCGGCTGTTGATGAAAAAATTATCGATTAATGTTTTTGTGTTTTAAATTATTTATATTTGTTTTAAATGGTAAGTTTTGTGATGGATTAGAATTTATTTAGAATTGGCTTTTTTTTTCAATATTATATGGCAGGCATGGAATTTCGAACTACGCGTCATAGAGGAAACGTTTCTGGAACGAAAATTCGAAGGGCGCAATAAATAATCAGTTTCATGCCGTCCTTAAATACTGCCTCACAGTTTCTAGCTTCTTCGCCTCCGACCAGTTTTGGACGTCGTTTACATACACATGTTTTCTCTATGACTTCAATATGCAAGTAAGTAGACGTATTTATGTAAAACGTTTAAATATTATTCCAGACCGTCAATCAACTTCTAAATTAATTTCCTTATACTTATATATTTAAACCAATTTGTTAAGAAAACGAATGTGTAATGAAATAGCTACTTACTTCTTATTAAGTTCTTATTATTCCATTTACAATGCGAAAATAAATTTTATAAAAGACGTCAATTTCTTTTACTTACCCTCGATGAACAAGTGACTTTGAATGTCTCTCTCCATCTGCTCTCTTGACCCTACAAAATGATAATCCCGACCATCTACTTCGTATTCACGTCGAGGTCGCGTTGTATCTAAAGAAAGTATTACGAGTGAAATGATTAATAAGGATTTCAATAAGTTTTGTACACATTGCACATGCAAAATAACGATCAGTGATCCTACATAATTGAACAATGACTCACGTGGCACACAGCTGCCAAATTTTTGAGGAAATTCTGAAATGAGGTCATCATTGATGCGATCTTTCATCGGTCCTAGAATAATCACAGGTCTAGCATAGTTTATGGAGACCTGTTGCACGCCCTCGTAAGACAGGACTGCATCTTCTCCAGCTGTAAAATTATATAATTATCAACAATCAATTTAATGTTTCAAAGCTAAAATTGAGTTCTTTTTTTTGAAGATTCAAAGCTTCTATACAGGGAAAGGACAACAAGTAGATTGTGTACAGTCAAAGAAAGAAGAATGGGTAGATATTATGCACACATAAGTATAAATAAATAGTATGTAATACATATTTACGTCATTCGAATAATAAAATACATCGAATGAGAAAGCATCACCAAGCACGAATCTGTTTTTTTTTGCTTAATTATATATGTAAGTAACTTCTTTCTTTATACAACAAAAAAAATCGTATATAAAATCAGTACAATTACCTGGCTACATTTAACTAATAATAAGAATTACGAAACGATGACGCGTAAGTTATACAATTCAATAAAGTAATAAACACATTACTCAAATTTTTGGATTTAGCTGATATTTACGTATGTGGGGTGCACATGCATGTATACGAAAACGCATTTGTATACCATTCTAGCGAAAATAAAAGTTTCATGGGTATCATCATTTTAAGAATTAACAATTCTAATAATAATAAATAATAATGACAATAAAATGTATCAGATAAAAACATTACCAGACTCAATGAGATTGTACACTCTATAGCATTAAACGTATACAAAAGGGAGATACTAGTAACAAAGGAGCATATTGAATTAACTAGTGATGTTATATAAAATACCTTCTAACTTATCATCTTGCATGTACACCATGTACGCTATGTAATTCCATGTATTGATGAAAAACAACAAGAACATAATACATCACATTATTTTTCTTGCTGGACTCTTCATTATATGAGCATCATAAAAAATTCGTAGAATATACCTTAAATGCGCCTTATTATTTTCAACAAGTTTCAATGCATGTTTTTTTTTAAAAAAAAACAAAATGTACAAAACAATAAAAACAACCCGCCTGGCTTTTTTTAGAAGGAGAAAAATTTGAAAGTGTTTTTGAGAGAGAAAAAGAGAGAAAGAGAGAAAAAAAGAAAACAAAATAGGGAGGAAACACAAAAATCAACAACAAACCAACTTACGAATGCTGGTGGAGTCACCGTCAAGACCGGGTATCCCCTCTAAATCAAATATAAATCCAATACCTCTTTACCAATCTAATCGTTCAAAACAATTTTTACTGAAAAATGAAACAATATGGTAAACAAAAAAAAATATATAAATCAAATGGGTAAAATGTCGTTATTTAAAAAAAAAAAAAATGCTAGGCGTAATTGTGAAAGAAATTCTTGAGGTATATATGAAAGTTGATAAAGAATTTTCATTATTATTAAGGCGACTTGAGATATATTGATATGCAAATTTGGGGAGAAAATCATTACAAAAAAAGAGAAATTAAGAGAAATATTCCTCCGGAGATTTAAACTGGAAGTTTGAAGAAATTAAATTAGAGTGAAGGACTCACGTTCTCCTTCGGAAACATCGTCAATATTATCACGGCTTTTCATAAAAGGGAACTATAGAAAAGGAAAAAAGTACACACTCGAATTGATATATGCTCGTGTTGCAAAAGAAATGCATTATTCAAACTAAAAATATTACTTATTAAAATGTACTTGACATTGCGCTTACCTTCCTAGTAAAGGAAAAGTTTTTCTTTTTCCTCTCCAGCGTTGACATTTGCTGCTGAAAATTTGCATGTCCAAAAAATTTTCATCAAGACCTCATTCAACATTTTAATATTAAATTACGCAATTGAGCTTATTTCAGATGTCGAGAAGTTAGAATATGTTTTTCGGAGAAAAAACACGGTGCCTATATATAGACTGGTATTACGTGCCTCGAATGCCTTATTTTCTTGAGTTGGACTTTTCCCTTGAAATTTCACCGATCTGTCACGAGCTTTTTGCTTCCGTTCCCACCGTTTCTTTGATGGTATGATGCCCATCCCTTCCTCTTGACCCGAGGGTAACACTCGCTTGGCCTATTAAAATTATTTTCATCTCTCATTTATCCAAAACCTGCATAAATTTAAATGAATTTCAATTTTGTAAGAATTTAATTTGAAGGAGGAGTAGCTTACTTGCCACCACTCATCGTCACATGCGTTGGTGACATGAAGGATATCGCCGAATTGGAAGGCAAGTCCTCTGGAAGGTAAGTTATCGTCCTTTCTACAATTTTGTCCATCCAGATATAGAAAATGATTATTATTGTAAAACTTTTTAACTTTCTATCCCATGGGTCCATATATACGAATATGGAAATATTGTTCCCAAATAATTCTATATCTCCGAATATGTTGACTATAAACGTATGCTTTAATACTTACGTAGGGTCAAAATCATTTAAAGCCCGTACAAATAATGTTCGTTTTTGTGAAGTTCTCATCAAACTTCCTGTGTGCACTTGCTGTTTCATATCATGGATTTTAGCTTCAAATCGATTGTACTCGTCCGCTTTATGTTGCACTACAAGGGTCACACTTTGGCCTGCATTCTATTTCGTGACAAATGAAATCCCAAACCACAACAAGAACAGATTAAGGATTAGTTTTGAATTTAAGTACACGCCAGACCATAATTCGATCAATAATTACCTTGAGCGCGTGAGCTGCTTCCTCATGAGTGGCGGAAGTTAAATCCACGCCATTCACAGAGATAATTTGGTCACCTCGTTTCAATTGACCGCTCTGATCCGCAGGTCCACCGGCCAAAATAAAAGAGATGAAAATCCCGGTGCCCTCACTATCCTCCCCACCCACAATGTTAAATCTATTCAAAATAATAAATCAAAATCCCATTGTTATACAGACATAAAAATCCCGGCTTGCACTTTCCAAGGTGGATATAAGGTCGTTACAGATCGTTGACACACATTTCATGAAACTCAACAACAACAACAACAACTCACCCTAATCCCACAGTGTTGCCCTTATGAAGTGTCACACTCCGTGCCTCTCGTTCTACATCGTCATCACTAAATCCTCTTGGTGTATTGCCACTGGCCACGGATGTCCGGCTTTGAGATAAAGTCGTGGATCCACTCCCACCACCCCCACCTGACGCCATTCTTTCTTCACTTGAAGCGGGTTGTAAGTTCATACTCAAGTTCATTGTTGGAGTTAATGGTTTAGGGGGTGGAGGAGTTGCCATCCGTTTGAAATCAGTTTGCTGATGTTGTTGAAGAGCATTTGGTGGTGGAGTTCTGGATTCGGCCATCATTTGACTCATCATATTCATAGACAGTGGATCCGGTTTTGCTACTAAAAGTATTACACGATTCTCAGTGGCCTTGAGCGTCGCCACGGCTTCCTCGTGAGTTACATTCTCCAGATTCTTTTCTCCCGTCTGCAATATACAATCACACACGTTTTTTACATTATATGAATATAAAGAGCTCACATGTTTCATCGAAGCATACACACATTTAACAATTCACCCATGTGCAAACTGGATCATTTAAAAGAGAGAGAAAGGAATTGAACTCACGGGAGTATTTCGTACGGCAACCAATTTATCACCAACACTATAAGTAGGGGAAAAAAGGAGAATGTATGCTCAAATACTTTATCGATCATAATTTTTAGCTTATCGCTTGGACGTTTACTCATTTCATGATTTTAAAAAAGTACATTATAATTTATGTTAGTTGAGTAATGTAAATTGCATTTAATTGAATTTCAACTTGTTGCTGTCGTGAGAGAAATTCTTATTTATAATATAAATAAGAATACCTTTACCTATACATTATATATAGGTATTCTTATTTTGTTTTCACTAATAATGAATTATGCATACATATATGTTTTCAAACACCATACATTGAAAGTATATGTAAATAAAGACTTACGCGAGACGTTGATCTGCATACGCTGCACCACCTTCACTTATCTTTGTTATATAAATTCCATTATCCCCTGGTATGTGTTGATTTCCGATTCCACCAGCAATACTGAAGCTAAAAAGTCAAAAACAAAATCATACAGATAATGATATATTCACTCTGAACAAAAAATCTATAAAAAGAAAATACTGAAAACGTAATTTACCCTAATCCTTTGTTTCCTTTTAGTAATTCCAATTCGAGTAACATGGGACCCAACGGTTGCCCCTTTCTCCTTACATGCTATATAAATAAAATATGAAATTACACACACTTTTTATTACATACATACACGGCGGAACACGAAAAATATCCTACAGTATTTCTACTTTCTACAGTGAAAGTGCAATCTAACCTCACATCGTTTAACACTTACAACTGAATGAAATATCACGCATACACATACAGACATACATATATATATATAAGTACATAACAAGTTTTTAATAGTCCAAATTTATACTTTCCTCTTTCAAATATTCAATACATACATATTTAACGAAAGGAAAGCTTGAGTCCGTAATGTGTGTGTATACTACTGTGTACATATACACGGAGAAATTAATTTACCCCACAATTTTACTATCCCATCTATTCCATACTTGGAAAGTCTAATTCGAACATTTTTATTTTACTTTAGACGCCCTCAAATTTTCATATTCCCATTTCACCATGCAGAGAAATGTGTGCGTACATAATAATAATACAGATACATAGAATATTCTATAATGAACCACATATAGTCATTTTCATTTCCCGCATACAAAGTTTTATTGGTAGGTTTAACCCACCAAAGAGATAAGACATGATACAAAGATATCCGTTACACATACATATAGGCACATGGCACATATGTACAGTCCAACTCATCTTTGCTCTGTAGAGCTCAAACAAAAAAATATAAAAATACTGACTGGCAGAAAGAAAGAAAAAGAAAAGCGAGTACTTGTAAAAATGATCAAATAAAATAGTTTTTACGATGAAACATTTTCTCTTTTCTAGTACTCCAGATTTTTTTTTTTTTATTGTAGCTTTTGTGTCATAAAATGCGAAATAGTTTTTGTGCGTGCATTAAATACTTGAAAGAGCTACCAATATCTCTATAGGTATACAAATATACATACATGTGTGGATGCGTACTATTGCGTACATTGTGAAAAAGTATTTTTGATATTTCACCGAGAAGAATAGAATTTTTGTGTATAGAAATATATAAAAAGTATAAAAAGTAAGTAGAGAGAAAGAGAAAGAGAGAAAGGACTATACTCACCAATCGAACTGTATTCCCAGCTCTTTTTAGCGCATCAACTGCAGTGGCATGAGGAACATCAACGACAGAAGTACTATTGACCCTCATGATAACGTCTCCTATTCGAAGTCGTCCATCCATTGCTGCTGCTCCACCTATTCAGTCAATCGTTCTCTTAAAAACTATTGCTTTGTATCATCATCATCACCATAAATTATCATTCTACTACTGTCTCCAATGACTCTCGACCACGTAACCAACCCCCATTCCCCTTTCAATTTGACTCTTTCCTCGTCATTATAACTTTTAAACAAAAAGCATTTACTTTACCTCTATATAAATCCATACCTACACATACTTTTACCGTAACAATCATATGCATGTGCAAGATATTATCATATAGAAGGTACATGGTTGAAAGGATATTGAACATGTATATATGTATAGGTATTATAGGTATATATAATTCATTATATTTTATAGAAAATACCAAGGAACTTTAAACTAAAACTATAAACTGAACAGAGCTCTTCATTTTTGTTTTAGAAAAATGTGTCGTGAACTAAGATGAACCCTTTATATATATTACGGGAAATGGTTTCCCTCATATTTGAAATGATTACAAACGATTCCCATTTCCTTCACGAAACCTAAAAAATGAGTGAAACGTTTTAAACAAAATCCCCTTAGAAGAAGAATAAGAATATTCTCATTTTATTATTATGATGCATTTCCTCAACTTTCCATATCCCTAATAGCAGCAAAATGTCTAACAATAACAATAAAGTAAATAGTTGAACCTAATCCAATATTTCGGTCACTCACGTCAGCATACATTATGAAATGTAATAAGTATACCATTAAATTTGATGAAAAAGAACAAGAACAAAAAAAAGAACCTATCAAACATCATTCTTTCCTTCCTTTTTTGGAAGAAAAAAGTATACCTCAGCAAAGTCAATTTGACATGATCTCACTCAGCATGCATTTCAAAATGTGTCCACAAATGATGAAACATGAGCACAGTGAAACAAGAAGTAAGTATCAAAATTCAAAACTTTTTTTAAGTCTACAAAACAAATGAGTCAATAAAAAAAAACCCTATCCAATGAAAAAGAAAATAAAAGTGCTGAAAAATGACAACAGAATGGAAAAAAAAAAAAATTGATATGAAATAATGAACCTCGGTTTATAATAGTTCGGTAAATGTCTAAACTGATGTTTCCAAATCTAGCGAAAGAAGAGTCAGTCGTTTCAGTTTCAGTTTCAGATTCCAAGGGTAATGATGGGGAAGAACTCAAACCTGGAATAAGCTTGGTAATGTAAATTGATGGGTCATCGTCTACATGCGGATTGTCTGTGCCGCCTGCAATAGAAAATCCCAATCCGGAGCTTCCCCTCTCCAATACGATCTCTTCAAACACATAGTCATCATCACCATTTGTCTAAAGCCCGCACATAAGGTAAGAAAAAAACCGAATATATATATAGAGGCTTCCATAATATAATCATACATAAAAAAATATAAAACAATTCCTTCCAGTTTAGAAATACTCACACAAATCCCAATGTATTATAAATATATACGATTAAATATATAAGTACTTACATGTTTAGCTTCAGGCATGGAGAAACCAACAGGTGAATAACCGCCAATCCCAACACCACT
Source organism: Gisinianus flammeolus (assembly GCA_034699125.1). Taxonomy (NCBI): domain Eukaryota; kingdom Metazoa; phylum Arthropoda; class Collembola; order Symphypleona; family Katiannidae; genus Gisinianus; species Gisinianus flammeolus. The sequence continues at coordinate 65,310 of JAIUND010000202.1, read as the reverse complement.
TGAATCAATATCTCCAGAACGCCAACTATCTGACCCCGATAAAACCTGCAGCAAACATAACATATTTAATTATTTATACAAAAAAAAAACCGTCTCCCGAGCTTTGTGCACTTTTATTCGCTATATAGTCTGTAGGATTTTAATGTAATGTAACTTGATCCACAAGTTCCCCATGTTCAAATCTACATTCTATTCTCCATAATCCCCGAATTTGTCTGAAGAAGAAAAAGCTCCCAATGAATAATACAATAAAAAAGATGACGAATCAAAACTTTTGAAATTCCGAAACTTGACTCTAACTTTTAAACTTTATAATTATATATCCGCGAGACTGGGATGGATATAGATAATAGATATAGGCATGGGCAGAATATATATATATATATTTTTGCACATAATATTTACATGTATAAAATATCGCTTATAGGAATTTGGGGAAAGAAGTTGTCATAATCACACCTCGGAAGTTTCCGAGCTATGAGCTCCTGAGACGGAGATGACATCAATGGTCGTTGCAAAGCGAACACTTTTCCTTTTCCTTTTCTTTCGTCGAAACCAGTAATAAGCTTTTTTCGGTTCATCTTTTTCCTCTAAATGTCGACGACAGATTGAGCACATTCTTTTTTATATTTGTATACTGATATCCATAAGCTCCTCACAGTACTGCTGCAGTGATGTTATACAATAAATATATTCACAGGAGTATGCACATTAGGAATACGAATTTTTGACTCCAGGGAAGAATCTTAAACACATCCTGTGCATTCCACTACTTCACATCCCACTATACTACTGACAAACGAGAACCAACACGACTGTTGTACCCTCAATGTACAAATGAATGCGAATGTTGAATAGTAAATAAATGGGAACGGACAAAAAGTCATTGATTTCACAAAATCCACATGAACAAAACTCTGTCACAAAGAACTATATAGATTTCTTCCTTTCTCTCTCTCTCTCTCTCTCTCCAAAATTCTCAAAATTTCACCTCCAGGACTTCAGGTTTTTTTCTTCTATATTCCTTTTCATCTCGTTCCCTCACTTTGTCTGTTCTTTCATCATACTCACACTACTACATAAATCAGAACTTTTCGTCGCCTTTTTTCTTCGCACTTTTATTTTTTCCCTTCAAATCTTTCACTCTAATCTTATTCATCTCCTTCTTCTCTTTTTTTCGTACAATTCACACACTATTTTCTATCACACAGCAGCACACAATTTAATTCTTTCAATCTCTTCATCACTATTTTTCCCGAGTTTCATTTGAAAGAATTTGGGAAGATAAAAAGTGGATTAAAATAGAGTCAGAGCGAGAGAAGCGACTAAATGAGGGACGAACTTGAATCTTATTCACAATCTTCAAACTCAACCTATGAGCTTGTCTTATCTACGATACACAAACGAAACTTTACGTATGTAATTATAATATAATGTGCACACACACGTAGAGTACGGATAGTTTTGATGATGGAGTTAGCACTGATGGAAAAGAAAGTGTAAAACCAGGAGAGAGTGAGAGACGGACAGACAAATAAACAATTTGCTCCCAAAAGGGCGTCTGTTGTTCCTCCAACACTCTCAACTCTTCTTCTTTTTTCCTCGTTCATATATACAGGGAACGACTATATATAGCTTTTGACATTATGTCTTAATTTACTAAGATACTCTTTCTCTTTCTCTCTCTCTTAAAGACTCACATTTTTTTAGTAAAATATTCACACACATTTCTAATTTGTATCTGTCTGAACTATCTGTATACAGGTTAAAATATTTACAAGAAAACTCTAGTAGTCAAATTTTTACAACTTTCCGTACGTATATTCACAAAGAAAAAAAAATAAGCAGGAAAAATGCTTTTTCGGATCCACAACTTTTCATCTGTCGTGATTGTGGATCCTCAAGACGGAGAGACCGGCGAGTAAAAAGAAAGATATGTATACGTGAGAGCTACCGGACACTACCGGAAAAAAATAAATATATACAAACACAGACTACATATATTTTTTTATGGGTCTACAATAAGGAACCGGCTATTCGGATGCATTGGGGAAAAGTGTTAAGAATTCCCTACCCATATATACACAGACACACATGAAATCTTACAGCTTTCCCCCTGTCTTACCTACCAAAGTATATGATATATCTATAGAAAAAAAATCCTTTATTTATTTTTATCAGACTATCGACTTTCTCCACTATGAGTTTCCGTCATTACCAAAACGATAGAGACAGATAGTAAAACGATGCGCTGGTACAAAGTTGGAGTATCCTAAAAAGGAACTCATATGGCCATTCAAGTTGTATACACAAATATACATAGAAGATATAGGTACTTAATGCAAAATGTAGAAAGTACTCTTGCGAGTGTTTGTGTATACTTGAATTCTACATGGCTACTGGAACGACAGAGAGAGAGAGAGAGAGTGAGAGAAGTGTATTATAGATTATAGACGATGAACTAGAAGAAACTTTTTCATCCATTGACTCTTCATTTCATTCTATATCCACACATATGGTGGATCAATACACTCTCAATTGATTCCACTTTCATTGCATAATTTAATTTGAATGAAACTCTATGTACATATATACCTACTCACCTAAAACTTCAACCAAATACACACACACACGACGTCGCAAACGCAACTTTCTCAAACAACTCTCTCCCAGTTCCCTTTGTATTCCAACCACCACTCAAATCCACGATAAACTATAGACTTAGGTGTAGAATAGAGAGACACTTCCGAAACTAGTCATAACTATTGAGAAAGTACTTATACATTCCATTCCATTCTTCAGTATAGCAAATACAAATATATAGAATAAAACGCTAGCAACCAACTCTCGGCAAATACATCATCACTGCTATATAGTGATGATGGGTGTGCATGTGATATTTTTAGCTTTTGATATGTACCTTTGGGCTTTTATCCTGCTTCCCATTATATTGCTGAGCGGGAGAGATGGGATTCATCATCATGACATTGTGATGGTTGAAAGGTGATCTTTGCTGTGGCGGTCCACCCGTCATCGAGGCATCCACCGAGTCCACACCATGCTTCCCCAAATTCTCATCTCCATAGATTTTCTGCAATTCACCAAAAAATAAAAATAAATATAAATATACAAATTCAAAAATACCATAAACTATACACATAAATTTAAATTATATATACTATAGGTCCGCACTCACTACTTTTACAATGTTCGTCTATCCATATAGTCCAAACTATACCAACAAATGGACGCATTATCCATATTATATGCATTATTATGAAAGGGAGAGAGAGAGAGAGAAAAGCTCATGACAGTTAGTGTTATTACAGAGGCAACTAATCTGAAATTCCGGATCCGAATCCAACAGGATTTTGTGGGTAAGAGACAGAGACAAGGAACGCACGCCCATTGTATTAATTAAACTAATTAAAGAGAATAAAGAAGGGGGCTCGAGTCAGGTGGAATATTTTAACTAGTTACTGTAGATATGTACATGCGGATAATATGAGTATGCACAATATGTACATGCTATATAGTAAAATACGTTTGTTGTCGTGGGTCGCCTCGGAAGTCATTCTTGTAAATTAGTAAATGTGGGATTATCTGCTCCCGACTTTGAAAATAGATATGCTTGGAGAGAGAGAGACAGAGAGAGAGAGAAAGCATACTCACTCCCAACAACAATATGACCCCGAGCTTCATTGGCATCTGAGTCAAGTGCTTAATGAAACCCTTGTGGTTTACTATTGCAAGAGAGAGTGAGAGAGAGAGAGAGCTCTTTTCCGTCCAAAGGTATATACGATACAAAAACTACGGCCAACTCTCTGTATAAATAAACAAGGAAGAAATAATACATAGGTACACGCAGTGAGAGAGAAAGACAACTGAAATGGAGCGAGTCGGTGAGACGTTCTCATTACGTTTTCGGAACACAAAGGTCTTCTTGAATGCAAACGTACATTAGTGAATCCTCTTCCCCAAAATCTCCTTTCTCTCCCATCACAAAAACCCAATGGCCCACAAATATACACCTATATATAAGTATAGTAGACTCAACTGTCCATCCATCATCCCATTTTATTTCACAATACAACAAATTCATGCAAAATCACCTTTATTCTAATGCACAATAATACCTCGACAAAACACTAGACGACACAACGACAGATAATAGTATTATCATAATACTATGCAAAGCTTTACACTCCTTCGTGTACGTTTCTCTTTGAAAACCATCCCATTGGATATTTTTTTTTTAAGAAAATAGAAGATTCAAACTAAAAACAACAACACATAAAATTATAGTACAAAGTTGTAATAGAAAAGTTTTCTTGTGGAATTGAAATCTCTTGGAATACATACACAGAGATATTCTACTACAAGTTGTATCTGAAGATATAAAATTCGTATTATTATTCCATTCGGCCATCGTAGATCATTCATCATTTCTAAAGATTACGAAATATTTTGCTTGAATGATCACATGCTCTTTTGATTTGTAATTCTATACACATAACTACACACAAAAATTAATATAAAAAAAATATGCGAGATTAGAGCTCAAGCTACGGGGAAGAAACCCATAAATATAATTTGTAATGGGAATCCCAAACTATGAGAGAGAGAGAGAGAGAAGTAGAGACAAATGAAATATGTAACAGATGTGAAGAGATATCCCAGTTTTATAGTTAGACTCGAAGACCTACCAGCTTTGTACATACATGCATTCAAAGCTGTACAAATCAACACACTTCCGCCTTTTTTCAGAAGACTCCCGAAATAAATCTACCTGGTTTTTCGTATGTATTGTTTCTTAACGAAAAAACAAATCCACTCTAGATTATTTTTCAAACAAATGTACACAAGAACATTTTAAAGTCCTCAACATTCATTTTAAATAACACAATGACCAAATTTAATATAGAGCAACTACTGGGAAATGAAAATCACAAATCACATAGTCATATTACAACTGCGGTAACTGTAGGATTATATTAGTATTATTATTATTTTTATACATTCGTACTGGCATATGTATATTCGTGAGACATCACTCGCAAGTCTTTATTTAAAGACTTACATTTCGTCTGTGCACATGACAATTGTTGACAAGTGGAGGACGAATGATGGAACAACCCGCCACATGGCCAGCAAGAGTGAATTGAGGGGGAGGAAGACAAAGAGGAGGAGGAGGAGGGGGATCATCCTCTTCAGTCTCTGTGACCATCATATTATTCAAACTATCACAAGTACAATTCCCTGTGTTTGTCGTCAATGCCACTAATGCCAAAGTTGGATCCTCACGTTGTTTCAACAATTGCATATGCAGCTCCTGCTCTTCACGATTTCGTTTCCGACGTTTCTGTCGAACTCGATTCGGTACTCCATTCACGTACGAGGAAAATCTTTGACTTGAATGTCGGACAATGGAAACCCAGTCAATCATTATTCAAATCTTTCTATTTTTCAATTACAAACAACTCTCTCTCCACACACATAGACGTAACAAAATTTCTTTTGTTCTACACACACACACACACAAACACACGAGAATCACAATCGGAATACAGAAAAGAAAAAATATTCAATATTTCGTCAATCTGATATTTTTCGATGACACATGTTTACGTCCATGTCGTGAATTCAATTTGAATTATTATATTCCCAGTACAACTTGCTTCACTTGAATTGTTCCAAACATTTCACATCACATTTCTCTATATTTGCTTCAAAATTCAAACTATTAGAGAATTTTTAAAACAATGTCACAAACAAAAACGATATAAAATGAAGACAGAATTGATTGCGAAGGATTCCAATTAGAGTACATTTATTTGTCGACTGCAAATAAATGCAAGATAAATGTACGCACTCTCAAATAGAATAGATGAAACTTGCAAATAATGTAATACGTTGGAATGAAAGAGCCGAGAAAAATTTACTGATTTTTTTCTGAATGCGAAAGAAGATGTGATAAGATTATATCTACTATGAACCAACAAGTGAGAGTCAAATTCACGAATGAGACGAAAGGTGTGTAAACCATTTTGCTCAAAGGATTCGCCATTTCCTTTACACAGAGAAAGAGAGAGAGAGAGACCGAGAGAGGACAACTAGATTATTTTTAGCATTGATGACGATACAGTTGAGCTCAAGTCTTTGCTAACTTTTTAAAAAGTACATACACAGTAATACACACATACACAGTATGCCATTTGCCAATGATTATATTCGGGAATTTCCTCATGAGCTCATATACAAAACTACATGTATGTAACTCAATTCTTGTCATTTCATTCCTACTCAGCTATATTCACTTCTCGTTTGAGTGTGTATGCATCTATTGACTATTCAAATTTCCCATCAAGTCTTTTCCTTTTATCCGAATTTGACGACTCAGAGACCATTAATCATTTCCTTCTTTTATCTCTTTTCTTAGAAAACCCATATACAATCCTTTTCATCCAAACAAACCTACGTGCACAATTCAAGCTCGCCGTCTTCTCTCTCAAAGACATATCATGCAGGTGAATAATTGTAAATATTTATAAGAATCTGTCCAAATCCTCGACTACATCCACACTAAAACACCCATCAAAGTATTTATTATTTTTTTTATGCTATATGTCTGTGAGCATTTAACATTACATTCTAAACCAATATCCACGCATTCCGTCTTTACAAAGAATATTCAAACACCACCACATTAAATAAATACTAAATTTACAAATTAATTACTAGCAAATTTGTCCATTGTCATTGTCATTCCATCATTTTTAACACAGTTGAACTTTCTCTATTTCCTTCTTGGAATGTGAGCTCGGATAAAAAGTAAATGCTGTGACCATTTGAAAAAATCCCAGCAGATCCCAAAGTATAAAACATCATACATATATAGTCCATAGTATGTATGATACATAATATATGTAAAACCGAGTATAATAATAGTAATCACATTTTGTCCAAAAACGTATTCAAAATTCCAAGTTTTTCGTCGCTATATTACTTTCCCCAGGAGGAAAATGTCTGTGAGAGAGAGAGAGAGAGAGAGAGAGTAAGAGTTGGAGAAATGAAATCATCATCACCATCCGTGGAAAAATAATTAACTTGCATGTCGACTGTATAAGTGTATACTTAGTAGTAGACTCATCCTCAGACTTTCTACTGACCACATACGCGGTTCACTTGGAAATTCTCAACGCCATCCGCTTTTAATCTAACTCTCGGATTTCCCCTCGTCTAATGATAGAATTAGAGCCCATTTACCACCAAATAAAATCCCGGCTTTTATTGCTGCCTCTCCATCTCTCACTTGGATGTACATACATGTACAATTACATTGGCACTACAAGTACATTCCCCAAAAAGTTCTCTTGACGTCCAAAAACACATGTGTTTGGAGTTTTCAAGTAGAAACTCTGCCACTTGAATTCTTTTTACACATTCCCTCCAATAGACTCCTCAACTCCTCAGCTCTCTAACTCCCGCAACGTCTAACCACCACAAACGCAGTACACAACAAAACAACTTGAACCTAATATATCATCTTATATACATCTATAAGTAAAATGGCCTCACCTACTTTTAATTATCCCTCTTCTTCATCTAATTATACCTCTCCCTTTGCCGAGTCATTGAATCCTAAATGTACATTACACAACACGAATTATTTAAATACAAACTCTAATTACACTCACAAGACTTCCACAAATTATACAAATATACTGAAAACATGTAAATCATTTGCAAGAAATCTGCTTGTAAAAAGGACACCACGATTAATTGAACCGTTTCTGTCTCTTTTTTATTCATTGCATTTAAATCCTATTCATTATCCATGTACAAATGATAGGAGTAATAATAAATAAGTCGTTAATATTATAATGTACTTTTCATTTTTATATCTTCTCTGAATATCGTACAGAGTTGGCAATCCAGTACTCGCCCCCACAGTCCCTTTCTGCCTATATGCTACATGGACGATTCAATTATTTACCTCAACTAAACTCAACGACCATAAACACCATTCCAAATTTCTATACTTGTTAGATGTGTAGAGATTAAATGGATTATGCAAATTAAATCAATTTGTCTCGACTAAATCAAATTCCGATTTTAACCCACCCGGAAATAAAACGATCATACGAATACGGAATTCATATAGGAAAATTGCATATACCTAGGTAGCTTTCATAAGATATAGGAATACTCACATTTCCTTACCTCGATTTAATACGATACAATAAATTATAAAATATGATCTACTCAGGTACCAATATATATTAGCAACCATGTATATAATATAGTAAATAATAAATCCCTAAATATACACAGAAGCACACCAGCTATTGGTGCTGCATACAAAAATACACTAAAGATTTGGTAATTAGAATGTAGGACGTTGGTCCTGGACGAGAGGGATACTAAGTAATGCAGATTGAAGATAGTGTCTCTTCAAGTCCAATAAACTAGCAAACATGTGAAAATGAGCTGCCATTCTACACGTTTTTTCTCTGCTTTTCCTTATTCCTATAGATCTCCATGCAATACAAACGAGCATTCCCCTTTCCCTCTCTCTCTCTCTCTCTGGGTATTGTACACGAGAAATGTGTTTGCCTTTGTAAATAGCGAGTTTTAATATCTAATAGATTCTCCCATATACAACTTATCTAACATTCTGTTTCTGACCTCCAGCCAAAAAACTGATCTCATCGGATGCATGTGCATATTGTGCATATTCACCATCACAACCTCGTACATCTACATACATTTTTATTGTCATAGAATATATGAATAGACCATCTCTCCCATATGCATATTTATATTGTGTTACAAGTAAGTCCCTATATTTTATGTCGTCATATAAAATCTCTCCGCTTTATACATATTTATAAGCAGACAATGAATGTACAACAGAATCCAAAATTTTGGCACGATTCCTTCAGAATTCAGGACTAAGTATTGTGTACGACTACGACTATGATTCTGCATACGCATATATACATACACGGCAAATTGCTTTCTACGAATAAGAAGCTATAATCAATCTATGCATTTACAAGTCTTATGTCTTCCTATACGTATTATTATTACGTATACGTAATTACATACATGCACGCTCAAATGGAGCCTAACTAAAAAATGAACTGGTAAGTACAACCTCATTAAATCATGCTCATATACATACATAATTTATTATTTTTATCTGTACGTGTACATATATGCGAAAGAGAATCCTTCCATGTTAAAATGTTGTCTGAACTCTTAATAATTTCTAATTCCACTTTTGTCTATTTTCTCTTTCACCCCCCCCCCCCCCCCTATTCGGATATACTATGCTCTACGCACATATATAGACTTAATCCTTTACTTTTCAGAAAATGACAGTACATTGTACACGTACACGGTACATATATTTTCTATTTATTCCTTTTCCCTTCCTCTACTTTAAAAGATGATGTATCGTGTTGGCAACAGAATCTCTGATCCTTCATAATTTATTTCACCATCATCTTTCCCTTTCTTTCTTTCTTCTTAAAATTATTATCATCCTTTTGCATACAACATATACAAGTCGATACCCATTCACCTTTCGCTTTCTCCATACAGTCTTTATCTTCAAAGGCTCTAAATTATAAATCACATAAGGTTGTGTGTATACAGTCAGTATTCTTTAGATGTATTCAATCCATTTGATGTACTGCCAATACATGACGACATCAATTTACTACTTCATTGACCCCCAATAACGGCACAACAATCCATGCAAGCGAGAGTTGCGTTGTCTGGCAACTTTTATTTATGCATATACCAAACATGTCCCTAGTCATCTACTACCAGCATCCGCCACATGGACATGGACACTGCCTCCATTTTACGATAATTTCGATTTTAAACCATGCACATCTGAAAGCATCCCATATTCTATCGTTCATCTCCATTTTATATTTTCGTGTGTGAACTGCAACAGTTTTCTACAGAAATTCCCATATGGTCCCAAGTTTATTTTGCAATAATTACATTTTATTATTGGTCCTTGGTATTTCCCACTGCTTATCTAAAGCGTTTCTTAAACAAACAAACAAACAAACAAACTTGCATACATCCTTTGAACTATTCACACTCCACTTTGAACCATACGACGCGTACAAATGTCAGAGAGAAAGATGCAACGACGTACAGAAATGTGTATATATTTAAATCCTAATGCAAGTTCAAACTGTTCAAAATAAAATAAAATGTTAAAGCGCGGAAGTACTAAAGTTGAATTTGAAAAAGTACAAAGTAAGGGAAAAAATCAAAACCCTCGGAACAAAAAGAAATGATGAAAAAAAGGTGGGAGACGACTGGATGTCATGTCACTTGGTCAACGTCCCATGTGAAAAAGTAAACGAGAACGTAGAACGAGAATGTAGAAAGAAAGAGTCTCCAAAAAAGAGAGGAGGAGACATCAGGTAAACTCTAACTCTAACGTAAGTGAACGTTCACTCAGTTCACTGTATACACAGTCGAGATACAAAAAAATGGTGGACATGACATACATTCATTTATATTGTTCATAGCTCGAGTGTAAACATTTTTACATGTACTCTGTGTGTTCTGTTATAAGTAGGTATATATGTGTTCACTTCAAAGGTGAGTTTCCTTTACATCTTTGTCGATTCTGTGTGTGTGTGCACTTCTGTCGTTGACATTGGACTCGGGAAAAAGGTGACAATGTGACGTGGATGTGTGACAACCTCTCCGTCCCAATTTGGTCCTCTTCCAAGTATTCAATATACACACAGAACATGTACGTACATACAAACTAACTTTTACTCTACACATCTCACCAGGCCGAGAGAGAGGGAGAGAGAGAGAGAGAAAGAACGGATGGAAAGGACGAAGAAAGAAGAGAAAAGTCCCGAACATGTCACGGAAATGCAATGGTCACATACAAATCTACCGTCTTGTACCCACACACAACTACTGAATAAAGTGTATAATACATGTTCACAGTTTCTATTGATTCCTAACTGGACCTTCACATCTACAACAAAAAGGACGCTTTCTCCAAATAAGAATTTTCGTCCATTTCAGATGTCGAAGTCGAATTTTAAAATGATTGTACAGTAACTATACAGCTGGCTATGACAATGTTTAAAAAATGTATTCTGTATACATACAGTATGTACAAAAGGGATTTGTTTAACAGACACTTTTTATGATAGCCTTAAAGTTATGCATTTAAGAGTAGTTGGACAAAGTTTTATTATTAAATTTAATTGGTTTTGGAGCTTTTCCATGTACAAAGAAATATTGGGTATGATAAAACTATGAGTATCTGAATGTTCTGGAGGTGATTGATACGAATTCCCCAACTATTTCGTCTTTCTCTTTATTATAAGAATTACATGGAAAAAGTGACGACATCTTTTCTTTTCGTAGACATTCTCCACGAGTCTATGAAATAAGGAGAGTGTGTGAAAGTCAATAAAGTCAACTCATGAGAGAGAATATGACAATGATTCAATAAAATACTCTTGTCATCTTGTAATATTGCAATAATTGATGACGCTACTCCACCAAAAAAAAAAATCCAATATATATGTATGTAGTAGTATGTACACAAGACTATCTGGACCATATGTTTATATCCATTTAAATTCGATTCCGAGTTTAAGACCCCTCCCCCACTCCTGTCAACCACATTTACATCCTCTCTCTCTCCAGAAAACCACTGAAAATGTTACACTTTCCATCGCTATATGGGAGCTTCCGTCAGAAGACAGATCAAGTGGTGAAAACCGTTTTTTCTATATTCCTACACACAAAAGACTTTGAGGAACCTTGTACAACCAGTTTTAAAAAATTTTGTTGGCTTTAAAAAGTATTTTTAAAATCGTGTTTACAATTTTCTAAAATTCTAAAAAAAACAATGAAATCAATCCTATGACTTTTGCATAACGTTAATGAAACGAGAGCCATAGAAAAACGTCTGACGTATAACTTCGAGGTGCCAAAGTGACCAGAAACTTCAAAGGGGAATATCTCTTAAACCATAGTTTTCAGCACTTGATCTGATTCTGACGGAAACTCCCATATAGTCAGTTTATCATATTCACATTTATAACTTCATCCTTCTCTTTCGCTCTCATTGTACTCGCTCATCGCCGCCTCGTTATTATAGATCTCTTGCCTTCCCACTTTCTTCTTTGTTATATTCAGTCACGAGGAAAAAAATCTCATCTTCTCCAACTTTGTGATACGCATTTTAAAATGATTTCTTCTAGTTAATTCTCAGACTCTGGAATTTTTTTATTCAAATGAACTATATATGTAGTGTATATATGTCATATGTATATACGAAATCAAAATCAAAATATTCAACTGCTTAATGTAGGCAGGAACAAAAGTACATTTATAAAACGCAACTGCAGACGTAATGAGTATACTTGCCATTCTCTCTGAACCCTGACGACTACATAGAAAATTGAATGAATCCAAAGAATAACCTTCTAGGTCAATAAATCCTGGTAACAAGTTTCAATTTGTTCCAAACTCAGAACTGACATGAGTATTTTTCAAAAAAAAGAAGAAGAGAAGAAACAGACACTCGCTCACTGACCTTTGACTACACACATGGACCCCCCATTTCCTTTCCTTTATCCTATGGTGACTAACGTACATAAGCATATCTATACACAAGGGAATAGGACCTAATAGAAAAATATTCCGACTGTTAAATAAAATAATAAAGATAGATGAAGCTATAGATGTGAGAGAGGTTTCCTTCCTTGTCTCTTGCATACACACATCCCATACGATAATACATAAATATATATTTATGAGGTCACAAAATTACGGGAATCATTAGAAAAATAATAGAAAACAACTCAATAATATACAGAATAAATTTATATCTATGTATGAACTGGTAGATACATGGAAAACCAGACCTACGGGTTGTAGAAAGTTTTGAATTTGTTGGACGGACAAGAAGGAGCAAGGAAATTGACAGACTCTCTCTGTACTCGAGTTAGAAAAAAAACTGAAAACTCTCCATCATCAGAGAATCACATCAATATTTCACGTTCACAGTCACTTTCAGGAACCTTTTAAAGCCCGAACGATGTAGAAAAAAGCAAGTTTGAGACTAAAACAGATTTTCCTTCCTCCTCGGTGTGTTATATATATATATATATTATATACACATATACATGGGGAAAAGAACGAGTTGGCCAAAGAAGCAAGAAACCTATGCATCATCGTCCTGAGTAGTATAAACGCAAATGCGATTCATTGATCCACTAGAAACCCCTTCCAATTCAAGCAAAATTTATTCCAAATCCATTCCATATTTTATCATCCTATATTTCATTTCATTCTGCTCACACACACAGAAATAGCAAGGAAAAAAAAACGGTATTCTCATTCTCCACCGTAAATCGACTCGACAGCAGCCAAATAAAAAAAACCTCCTTTAACTCTATACAGGGATTCTCTCTCTCTCTCTCTCGGACAAGTTTGTTTGAATGCAAAACGAATGGGTATATGACTGAAGAAGAAGTAACGCCTTTTATACACATCTCCCACTCACTATTCCCGATAAAAGCTCAAATCAAATTTATATTTTTTCTTATATCGACAGAAAGAAGAAGAAGAAGCAAAAGAAGAATGAAGGGAAAACCTCATTGTCAGAATCTTTTTTCTGGAACCAATCAGATCCTAGTCAAGTCAACTATATTTCACACAGACTTCCATCAAAACATCCAAATTTTTGAGCCCGAAATCAAAAACCTCACTCACTCACTCACACAACAGCCAAACCCAAATTTTCTTCATATGACTCTCCGCATCCGCATCCACATCCACACAAGGGAAACTATATATATATATATGCATTATAAAATAACGCACAGTTTTTTGACTAAACTCTATTTCCCTTTTACTTTGGACAAATGAAGTCATTTTTTCATTAGAAATTTAAACTTTCCCTATGCTTAATAATGGAACCAAAAACTCTATTGTAATGTACTGCTTTCTGAAAACTAGATATTGTCATATATGACAATTCGGAATTATGAATAAACTGACAAAAGTTGGTTGTCGACTATTCAATTCTCATACGTGAAAAACGTTTTACTTTACGAAATACTTACTTACATTTGGATACCCCAAAACTTTTATTAGCATCTTTGCCTTTCCATGCTCATGACACATGGACATGGATAATGTGTTAGATGTAATAAAGATAGACTAATAGTATATTTTATGAAATATATGTTTAGTTAAAATGTAAAAAAAAGTCCAAAATACACACACAGGTCTCCATATGTACACTGACATTACTCAAGCTGAAAAGTGAATGGGGAAGAGATAGAGGATGAGAGACTCACAAAGGCCGAGATAGAGCGAGAGAAAGGGAGAAAGAGAGAGAGAGAGCGAGAGAGAACGACTCATGTTTTCCACCCCAACAACTCTCAATGGAAGAACCTTTTCGCATACAATCCTCCCACAGTGTCTATGTACACATACTTACACAACTCACAAGCTACACTCTGTTAACTCTTTTATCTTTTCACTTACGCGTGTCCTGTCAGCATTCTTCTTCTTCTCATCTCCAACTCAAAATTTAACCAAACTCTCTTTTCACTAAACTATTGCTAGGACTACTCAAAACTTTACAATATGTATATGGAGAATATTCACTTGAACCTTTCCAATGAAATAAGGCAAAGGGAAAGGGGGAAAAAAAAAGAAAGAGAATTTCTAGGGCATAGGCATAAGGCAAATACAATGCAAGTCTACTCTATGTATTTGAAATTACGTTATATGTATGTATTATGTATAATAAACTGCTATCTCTTCTCTCATCTCATTTCCAATTCAACAGACTCTCTCAGCTATATAGTAATTTTCAAATCCTTAATTTCCCAGAAAATACTCACTTTTATTCTGTATTCAATTCGGACTCGGACTAATCCAAGCTCGCCTTTCTCTCTTTTCTCTATATAATAATACAATACATAATTCCTATATATCAACTTAAACCTATTGACAACCAACAAAAACCTTTTTATTGTTAAATTACAGAAGCAGAATTTATATATACATTAAGTACAAATAAATAATATCAGATACCTCCTTTATTTTATTTCATTCGTATGGATTTATGCAGAAATGTGTGAAATACGTTACATATATATATACATTCTTCTATTCAGACATTTCACAAACTCCGTGCTTTTTTAAAGTATATACATAATTGAACTTTTACTTTTACTTTTTCACATGTAAATTTGAACATTTATCACAAGTTGCAGCTCCTGGATTAGTCTGACTATGACGCTTTTATTCCTCTTTCCCAAAATAACTATTAAATATTTATAATATGTAGATTTCTACGATTATTCATCAGGCAATCAGTCCTTGTCTGTACTCACACACCACAATCTCTCCGAGGTTGTTTTGTGCCAAAAAAATAAATACAACTGTCTAAATCCTCATAACCCTTTTCATCTCACTTAAGGCAAAATCCCAACAAAATTACAGATGACTGATCAACCAGGGAGAATCTGTTTATGAAAACCTATCCGTGCTCATCTTCAATTATCAAATCTAGTGAGGAAGCATAATATTCTCTTTAGGCATAACAAATCTTAATGTGATTGAAACTCACCTGTCCTTGATTACTATGAAGCAGAGCAATCGGTCCATCGGATCCCTCCCATTTAGTGGCGATTCTGATAGTTTCTACTGTTTTCTCCTGTACGGATTTCGTATCGTCCAGTAGCGTCAGCTCATAAAACTCTTGGATATCTATAAACATACAAAAACACAAATTCACAAATAATTAAAATATTTCTTTCTTCCTTTACTTTGATTTCAATGCATTATTTTGTTATATTTAAACCCAGATCGAAAAAATTACTCAGACTGTACACTGAATTTGACACTCGTCTCAAGACTCGACCAACAATTCATGGTGAGCAAGGAAAGCACATCATAAAAACATACATGTATATACTGTACATTATGAAACGTCTAGTCTCAACTCCCAAGAAGCCAATTCCAAAAAAAAATGCATTCTACAGAAATAAAATAAAAGGTTTTTCGGGAATTAAACCGTCGTGGAGGATAGAATTCTAGCTCCGAGGTATACTCCCGACATTACTACACGATCACATGCTAAACAATGACGAAAGACGACATACACCAAGGAAATTCCCCGACAGTGGTTTTGTCGACGTGCATCTGTGTACATATTAATACATATATATACATGATCTCAACTGACACGACGAATTGTACTTGCAAACTCTATATACATAGATACATATTCTTTGAAATAATACAAACAACATGAATTTTATATACACAAATGAATACACTAGAGTTGTACATGTACGTGGTGAAATATAAGATGAGACCGAACATCAAAGAGATACAAGACTTCTTCCGCTCTAGACACAAAGTATACGTACACATGTACATTGAGAAAAATATCTAGACTGTGTATAGGAGAAATCTCCAGATGAAGATCCACATTTCACTCTCACTCAACTCGTTTCCATTTTGTGGTTGGATGTTTGTTTGTTTGTATGTATTTGAGAGAGAGAGAGAGAGAGACGAGATGAAATAAAATCTAGGGTAAAATAAGAAGTGGACGCTGTATTTTGTATTTGTGAATTCTTGCACTCTTGCCTTACAACTTGACTCTCTTCATACAGAGACGACACAGTGTGAGAGAGACGCACAACGCATGGTAGAACTATTTATTTACGTTCTTGGAGAGAGAGAAAGAGAGAAAATGCAACCAAATTCCATCCTTTTGTTCACTATCACTATCACTATCCATCTTTCCCATTCTCAATGCTAACTAACAACTAACACACTACTTTCACATTCCCTTATCTTAAAAATCTCTGTCTACAATTTCCATTTTCATCCCTTCTTCTTTCCCAACGAAAGGAAGGGACAAGGAGAAAATAGAAGCGTGGAAGCACATGCAAAGACACGTCCATTTCATCATAATAAGTGCACACACAACTTTCTTTTCTTTCTTTCCTTCTTCCCTTTCTTCTTTCTAATCTAATTCATCCAAAACTTTTACTCGACACTATGTGTATGTACAAAATTCTTCTATTCTCTTTTCTATCATCAAAAGTGCCAGGACCAATTACCCTACTTTCTCTCTATTCCTTTTTTTAAAACACTCACATTGTACTCTTTTGAAAATCTATATACATACGCATACACCACAAAGTTCCGTACTTGCATTCACAACTAAAATAAATTTATGATAACTGCTAACTATACACATTCACTTCTACACAAATAATTAAAATCAACCCCATTGAACTTCACGCCTGACTAATTTCAATTTCAAAATATCATTTTTGAATGTACATCACCTGGGATTTGAAAACAATAGTCAATTTCGTAGTAAAATGAAATGGGAAATTCACCATTCCCATCACGAATGAACCAAATTAAATTGGGACTCAAACTCAATCCCATCAAACATGCCCATCAAATATTTTAATACTTTCTATTGTCTTAAGAAACGCAAACTGCAACAAAACCAACCCACTTGTAATAGAAAGATAAGATAAAAAGTAATATAAATGAAAAAAAGATGCAATGGGAAAATAGACTTGGATAATTTGAACAATAGTTTTGGAATAGTTAGTAGAGTCATTTTCTATGTGAATAAATGTATTTTCTATAGATGAGAGGAAGGGAAAAGGGGAAAGCGATCTATTTATTTGAAATGGCAGAAGGACACAGAATGGAAAAGAGAAAAGAATGCACAAGTTTTTGGGTTGAGTCAGAGAACGAGACAAAGAGAGAGACATGAGAGAATTCTTTTGGGACAATCACAAGGTAATTCATGGCAACAGCAGCTTCCTTCCCTTCCCTATTTTCTATTATTCTTCTTCCAAATCGTTTTCTAAAACTATTATTTCTCAATTCTCTATACTCTACTACTTTTTTCCCCCTTCTTCCTTCCGTCCCCCATTTTTATGCATACAAACAGAAAAAAGTACAAGAGACTTGAATCGTTCCCAACAAGTCACAAAGTGTTTCCTTTGCATCAATTCAACCGAATTCAAATAAAACCTCAACATGAACAGTATCAGGAAGTCATTTCTTCCTCTTTCTTGAAAAAAAAAATAGAGAAAAGAAATCTGAGTTTTCGGGGACAGAACAAGACAAGAAACATGACAGCACACAATCAAATATTTACCCACTACATTTTTATTCATTTCAAAAAAATACATTATCCAAAAAACTCTAAGAAAATACCACAATCATAATAAAATCACTATGCATTTGAAATCACTCCTGTCTTTTACTTTTTACAATTGAGCTTTCAATCCTAATTTGAACTTGCTTCATTTTCTTCTACATGAAATATCGTGGTGGTTTCATAAGAAACGCATTTTTGTAACTCATAATTATTTGTCACGGACAACGAAAGCACACAGAAAGTCTAAAACAAATGTAAAGATTTCCACACGTTCTATATTGAGAGTATCAGAGACAGACAACAAGTTTGTTAATCCATTCAGAGAGAGTTCACATTTATAATAATTTGACAAATTAACTAGGAAAGGAAACAATTATTTATCTTGAAGCTCAAGTTACAACCAATGTCTTTCTGTACGTTGTCTCAGTACTTTCACCAACTTTTCCCCTGCCCTAAGCAGCAGTTAAGTGGAGGGGACTGAACCACTCTTTTTTACGATAATGATGACAATTCCAGGGTCTGAACTGTCTTCAAAAAAAAGTGCTACATCGGCCATGGAAAAGGTCACTGAAATTTACACAATGGCCACGGTCATGAAAAAAACTTTTTATGATTGCCAACGTTGCGTGTAATTCTTTCTCTTTCTTTCCCTGCATTATTGGAGGTTCACAATAGGCACAATGTATACATATATACATGTATATCAACAAATTATGTACATGCACATACGCCATCGTCTCTTCCCATTTCGACAACATAGTTGTTTCTATATAAGTATAAGAAAAAAGCTGTCTATTTAATAATCTATTTCAGCTTCATATGTATAGCAACATTTATTTATACAGTATTGCTTGTTTTTATCTATTCTCTCAGTCCGCTCGTCTTTTTTCTAATATGAACAGTATGAATCAAAGGATTCGATGTTGCAATAGTTTCTTCTTCCTCTGACAATGAATATACCAACATTTTTGATTGTGTTGACTCTACCTTCAATCTCAATCTCATATATTAGTGCTTTCACCAATTCAACTCACATTCACATCTCAACCTACTTTTTTTCGTTTCCCTCCTTTTTTTTTATTACATCCTTGTCCAAACTTTCTTTTTATTCAATACTAAACTAGAAGGCTATATACATTTTTCTTTTAGCCAACCACACAAACACATCGTAATCTGCCATTATACAATTGTGGTTGGAGACTTCATTGAATAATGAATGTCTATGGAATTCCGTGATTCAAAATGACTCGGATTTCCATATCATTGCCCAGAGAAAACAATTTAAGCATATAGAACTTTTTCCATCGTATTCTAAAAATTCTTCAATATCACCACAGACTCCACACAGAATGATTGGAATGACAAAATTTCCGCTTCATTTCTCTCACTTATTCTGCCGAAACGGGAAGGAAACAAATGAAATGTATTTGCTATTATCCACTTGACAGATCACGAAAAGCCGAATTCAATCGGGAGAAGAAGAAAAAAAGAGTATAGACAAGTCAGAGATAAGTTACAAACATAAATATACATACAATTCGTATACATATATATGTGAATTACTTATACCCACTGACCATTTGAAGGAGGATAAAGAACCCGGTTATATTCATTTCGATCTCTGTATAAAATGTAAACCTTTACTTATACGACAAGTCACAGAGAATGAGGGACTCTGTAAATAGTAAAAATACCGAATACTGAGTGTAATTATGGTAGAAAAAAAAGGGAAGAAAGAGTACACACAACAAAGCAAAATGAACTACGTATTCAATTTACTTTCGTTTCGGTTTCTGTAATAACACGGCTGTAATCTCTGTATGTTTTCCTATTGAAAACGTACAGAGGACTTGAGAGTTGATCTCTCTCTATTTCTCATGAGGAAAAATCGCATCTCGGAAATTCAAGCGGGCCCATTGTCATTTTGTGTCTCGTACTTGAATTCCCTTTTCATTTCTTCCACAACGAGTAACTAGTAACTACAATGAGGGGAACAAATAAATCGAAAATACAAAAAAAAAAAAAAAAACGTGGGTCATATTCGACTCGAGATGAGAAAGTTCCGACTCTTGCTACTTCGAATCACCTGACAAATATCAAAATTAGATTCATTCATTCCACATACCATACATATATATATACACACAAGAAAAAAAAGGAAATTACATTCATTCATTTCTCGGAAACACATTCAACTTATTCATGATAGAAGGAGAAGAGAAAGTCTTCCAGGTAACTGACAATAAGCTTATAAAGGATCTACACGTGCATTTACAAAAATAAATGCAGACGATTTTTTCTTAGATATGGGACTCTTTTGTTTGCTTTGAGTATTATCAGCATATGTAGAGAGTGCGGACTGCGAGCTTGTATAAGATCATGTTACCTCAAAGTAAGAAAAGTGGATTTTGTGTATAAATAGAAACCCCAAGAAATGAAATGTCGAGAACAACTGTTGGCCTGAGAACTTCCACCTATACCTACTTTGACTTCCCATGTATATGTATATTTTATATATGTATGTGTACAATATAAATATTACAGGGTTCTTTAAATCCATGATTGCTACGGGTAGCTTTTGTTCTCGAGTCCCTACATAATAAATCCGAGTGAAATTTTTTTTTTACACAAATCCTGTCCAGTTCCACATCTTTCAAATTTCCAGTCTCGTATCAAAATCTACAACAACTTTACGTGGACAAGTCTCATTTTCCTCCATTATTACATTTCCAAACCCCAAGTAGTAAATGTCATTTAAAAAAATGGAAAATCATTTACAAGACGCCGGTTAAAAATAGAAAAAAAAAACAAACGATGCAACCTGTACAAATACATCTATAGATATTTACAGAAACTACATGTACCCATATGAATGTTTATCAAAAAAAAAAAAAGTCAAATAATTTAAAATATTTTTTCAATTTCGTTTTTTAGTACGAATCAAAGTTTGTGAGCTCTGAAATACTGAACAGCATGTCTGTGTGTGCAGATGCATGGCTTCCCAGGGAGAAAAGGACAAGAAATGAAGAACATGGAAAGAAACTTCAGAGAACAAGACGCTCTGTATTTTTTTTCTTCTGTATATTCAGTCTGGAAAAGTTAGGATGTAGGTTGGTATTGACGTGGTGCATTTAGGGGATTCCGCGTTTCAGCGTCTTCAACAATTTCAAAGGTGTTTGTTGTTCAAAAGAGGGAGACGAAGAAGGGAGTTTTCTGTGACTCTCTCTCTCTCTCTCTCTCTCTCTCTTCCCTTCGCTCTTTCCCTCACACAGTCTCTATGTAGTAGTTTCCGAAAATACAGGGAGACAGACAAAGTGGAGAATGAATGAATGAATGAGAGAGCGAGTGAAAGCCAAAAAGGAGATAACAATAATAGAAGACCACTCAGGATCCAACTCACGTCCACTTCACAAGACTCTCTCTCTCTCTCTCTCTCTCTCTCCAAAGATACAACTGCACATTCTATTACCCAAACAGGGAAAAGACACACGAAGGAAAGCGTAGGAGTAGGACCAGTTCCATCAGAAGCACAACTAGCAGCAGCAGTACCAAATATCTCCGTCCGTCTCTTTCTACATCAAATCGGCTTCAGTATCCGCTTCCGGACTTTCTCTCCTGTTGGACTTTTCTCCCCTTCTTCATACACTCTCTCTCTCTCTCCC
Organism: Gisinianus flammeolus; assembly: GCA_034699125.1. Classification (NCBI taxonomy): domain Eukaryota; kingdom Metazoa; phylum Arthropoda; class Collembola; order Symphypleona; family Katiannidae; genus Gisinianus; species Gisinianus flammeolus. The sequence continues at coordinate 43,413 of JAIUND010000202.1, read as the reverse complement.
ACTACGTATAACTTTCACAGAGAGAGTTTTCTACGCTTGGAGAAAGTTATACAATATAATAGAAACTGTTTATAGGTGAACATTCGAAATTTACAAGGCAGTCACCACGAATACCGCTGGATTATATTCGAAAGAGAGAGAGAGAGAGAGGGAACTGGAGAAAGATTCATTCCTTGTTCGCCATGTGGAAAAGTGGAAAACGGAAAGGAAGGAAATACCAAGTTAGACGACCAACGGATAAAATACAACCTGAGTCACTGCACTTATCTTCCTTTCCCTCAAAACTCACGCAACCCACCAATCCCATTGCATTCCTAAGGGCCAAAGTCTCTCTCTCTCTCTCTCTCACAAGAGGAATTCCCTCATATCCATTTATTTGTATTCTACTTCATATCATATACAGTATAACACAATTTGACGACAAATATATTATACATAACATAAAATAGCCACTGAAACTTAAAGTCCTCACATTCACTCAGTTTCAACTTCAACTTCCACGGACAAGCATATAAATAAATAGAGATAGCTTACAATCTACAATGTACAGAGAGGACAGACTAACTTAACTCCATCATAGGAAAAAAAGAACCTTCCGTGCGGATTCATTTGGCTCTCTGTCTCGTCCAGAGATTTTCTTCTCTTTTCACTGCCTTCAAAGAATTTGACATTGTCATGCGCTTCAAATCTACTGCTCATACTGAATTCACTCGCCCTCTCATCATTACACATTCCATTCCACTCCCTCGTGGAATATCACAAGTTCCATACAGAAAATCTAAACCTACTAAATCCCAATTTTATTCCGCGAACATTATTTAATAAGACTGCTAATGCAGTCAAAAATAAAAATAAAATGAAAATAACTCTGAAAAAAAGAAAGTAAAAGCAACAAAAAAATATTCAAAATCTGGATTAAAATGAGGAATAAACATTTTTTTTATGAATACAAAATACAAAAAATGAATATAATGGTATATTCATATATTTAAGCTGGTGATCTACTGAAAAGCACAGAGACAGACAACAGAGTAGAATGATTTGTAAATGATTTAAAAGGTGCACACTTCACATTTCTGCGAGTGGGAATTTCACAGGGTTGTCAGAAATTCCAAATTCCAGACGGACCTTCAAAAGCTTCTTTTCTTCTCTATGAAAAACTATGTTAATCCTAATATTTACGAGAGTATAAAAAAAAAGTCCCGAGGCGACTCGCCTTCTCTCTCGTCAACAGAGGAGATGAGACGAGGAAAGAAGAGAGAGAGAGAGAGAGAGAGTGAGCGAGAGAAGGAGAGGCATGTTGTACGTTGCTATTTTGTTCACTTCACAAAAAATACATAATTTGACTCTCGCCTGAGTATCTGACGAGAGAGAAAGGAAAGCAGCTGGCTTGTCCTATTTCTTTCTTTCTCTCTCTCTCTCTTTACTCTCACCAGACTCCAAAAGACTTTCTCTCTCTCTCATGCCCGACGAGAAAACATATATAGAACATAGACCATTACTAAAAACCAATAGACCTATTAGACCTTCACAAATAGCTGTAGCTACGAGCAATAACTAACCAAAGAATGAAAGGGAGACCTGGAGCATCTCTTTCTCTCTCTCTCATTGCAAGCCCACACAAGAATTCCAACCTATTGAATTTTCGCTACACGTACAAAATTTTCTACACCCATATCAACAGACAAATACAAAAACCATCAACCCAACTAAGAAAAGGAGAAGAAAAAAAAGTATAGAGCTCACAGTTTCTTTCACTTTTACTTTCCCTTCCAGTTTTCATCACGTTTTTTATACATATGGGAGCTTCCGCGAGAAAACCCAGGATCTGGTACAAAAAACATTTTTTGCATATTCATTGTATTCATGTAGGAAAAACTAAGGGCTATCGAACCTAATAATTTGAAGTGTTATGAATGAGACCAAGTATTTTAAATTAATTAATTTCAAAATTTTATCATTTGCGTAAAATATTCAGCACAACAAAATAGCAGTTACAAAATCAAGGGATCACGGTTCGAATCCCAGCGGGACCGTAACTTTTTTGTACATAAATCTTATGTTTTTTTGGGAGTTAAAAAATACGGTGAATCCAAATCAGAAGTCAAATTATTATAAAAATAAATTTTTACAAGATTTAAAGATGAAAAAAGACTTGAAATTTACGATGTTCATACTTTAAGTTATTGAAGTCTGAATTTAAAACATCACTGTAAAGATTCACGAGATAATATCTATTATTTAATGCAACAATTAGAATTAACACTTTGTTGAGAAATGTCGAGTTTTTAACTCATGCTAAAGGATTCGAGTTAGTATGTACAAATTTGGATTATAATTGTAGTTATTGTTGCAATTTTAATTGTAATAATTATAAATAATCGTATAATATACGATATCAGGCATACGATAATTATAAGTTACCAATTAAGTATGCATATTATGTTTGATTAAATTTACACTTCAACCAACGTAATAATAATAAAATACGAATCCGGCATTTTACTTTTGAAAGAAAAGGAAATTCAAACTGTATTATTAGTGGACTTTAGCAGGAGCGGGCCGCGAGAGCGCAGAAAACTTTTAGCTAAAAACTAAAGTTTGTACCAGATCCTGGGTTTTCCCGGGGAAGCTCCCATGTACACACTAAGTATGTACTTTCACTTTATTTTTCAATAAGGTTCGTCTGGCAAATAACACAAACTAGCCTATATACTCTCAACCCTTTCAATCAAAATGAAACCAACCTTTTTCTGTCCGTCCGTCCACTATATGTACTACATGTATACGGTAAAGAAAAAAACTCTCCTAAAATCCAGGAGCTACACTCGCATATCGCATAAAATCTTTTTTTTTACGCAATGCTGTCAGGAGAATCCACTGTCACTTTCTTAAATCAATTCATTGGTCATTTCCTTGATAGAAAACCAATCTCCACTTCTCAAAACTACATTCATTTTATTAAAAGTGGCAGAATTCTCCTACAGAATTTCTGCTCCAGCTCCAGCCAAAATAATACATTTTTATTTAAAAGGCATAATATATATATTATATATTCATTCCAAAATGACATGAAACTGGCAGATTTTATTATTAATCCCATCATAAATTTATTTAATACAAAGACAAAATGTTCCACTAAAGTCAAACCTGGGGAATACGTTGGTTGAGTACTGTAGCATGACATTTGATGGGATTGTGATGGGACATGATGATTGTCCATGGAGGTAACGAGTCTAGGATTGGCACAACTGCAAGTTCTAAGTCTACCATTCCCACCATGTCCAGTGTCCGATGAGTAAAATTGATCACATTGACAACAATTAGGATCATAAAATTCGGACGGTATGGATACTGACATGGAAGAATGTTGTCTTTGTGTTGAATATATTGAAGCTTGTGGATTTCGGAGGATACTCGGGGGTGGTAGGGCATTGACACTAACACTATTATTGGACAACATAGACATTTCACGGCACTGACATAGTTGGTGTTGATCCGCCGCCGACGACGACGACGACGCTGCTGCTGTGGGTCCACCCTGACAATATCCATGGACTTGGCAGCAAGGAGGGAGTGAAGCTGGCGGACATAAACATACAAGTTCTTCTTCATAAGTACACTGCGGTTGCGAACAAAAGTAAGTTGTTTTGAGAGAGTGAGTGGCACAACTACTACTATTATTACTACTATGATGATGATGAGGTTGTTGAGATTGGGACGGGAAATCATTATTAAGATTGAGATGATTGTGAAGAGGGGCCGTGTAACCGATTTTTCGAGCGGATGCTGCGGGTGGTGGAGGTGGAGGAGGAAGTGGAATGACTCGACATTGACTATCAAAATCCGCCTCGTCCATCCTTTCAAAATCCATTCCCATGAGATCACCTTCACTTTGGCCCCTGTGAGACTTCCAAATGGTTCTCTTACAAGAACCCGATTTTCTTTCCAAACTTCGATTGTGTCTAGCAGCCGCTGTTGCTGAAGAACTAGAAGATACATCTCCATTTTTGGCATTGGCCAACACGAGGTCACACATAACCGAACTGCGCTCTGCATCTCCGGAAATATCCCGTGTCTCTTCATGACAACTGGAACCTCCGGAACCTCGAGAACAAGCACAGTGACAAGTGAGTTGATGTTGCGACAAACATATATTCCCTGAATTATCCTTCCGACCTCCAAATCCATCCTCTTTGTCCGAATGATGACCCGCATTACCTCCACCACACCCATCTTCCTTTGTTGATGACGAATTATGATGATGATGATGATAATGTTTATTTGAACACTAATGAAACCATTTTATTATTTTAACATCGTTACTACCTGGCAATGAGAGCTTTCCTTTTTTAGTTAGTATTTTTCATACATTTTCCTATCCTCAAAAATAAAAATTAACTGGCTAAATGGACGTTCGAAAAAAACATAAATCGCATGGGGAAAATTGAGGAAATTCTCGGCTTTTTCTTTACACAGGAAACTCAAGACAAATCTTGCCTTTAGTACACAAGAGAAAATAAAAGTTTTTTTTTCTTTGCTGAATAAAAAAAATGTTTGTGCGCACGGAGGTCGTACCGTGGTCAGCGATAAAGCTGAGTAGAAAAGTCAGAGTCAGGATTGACGATGAGTGAAATGAACCAAACAAAATCTTTTTATTGAGAATGGATCGACTTGAACAGGAAAAGAGAAAAAAACACGAGGAAAAGGAAGGCGAAGAGAGAGAGAGAGAGAGAGAGAGAGAGAGAGAGAGAGAGAGCGAGACAAATGATTTTCATAACAAAAACTCATTTTGCTCTCCAACTTTCGGATCCATCAACTCTTGGCCAAAACCACACATTTTCAAACAGTGAAAGACAAGAAGAAAAGGAGAGGGAAAAAAAAGTACAATGCAAATAAAATGCAATCTAATCAATTGGCAAGAGTCCAACGTGAGAAAATCCTGGTTGACTCTTTCTCTCTCTCTCGCTCTCTCCTCCTTCCCTGTCTAAACACATTAAAAGCTCGAGAATCTTCTCAAATTTTATCCCTGTTCCTCAGCTCAAGTGTCCATCACCATCAATGAAGGATACATAGGAGTATATACGTATGCACTTTAGAGAGGGAAAACAGAACAGATGAGCTGTGGAGTGTTCGCGTATTGGATTTCCAAAAGCTGACTCTGAGAGTAGGACAAATTGAGAAAACATGATTTAAAGACTGAGTAGACGAGATAAAGGGGGAACACGAAGGAAAGAGAACCCTATTGCCAGGAGAACGAATGTCCGAACGCATCTTGAGCAACCAAGCCATTCCAAATAAGGCCATCATAAACGATTTCCTGATTATCCAACCACTCGTCTTCCTCTTGTTTTTCTTTTGATTCCACTCCTTTGTCTTTTTCTCCTTCCCTTTCTTTCTTCTCGTCGTCGTTGTCTTTGTCGTTCTCGTCGTCGGTTCTTGTTGTTGTTGTTCCTGGTGGTGATGGTGGTGTCTGGTGGGGGTGTTTATAAAATGCCGTTGGGTGAGGATAATGAGCTCCTTCCAGTCTCGCCACTCGAAATTCCAAATCCCATTCGACCCACGAAATAAAAGAAAGACCCAGGAAAGAATCCACACCATAATAATAATGTCGGCCGCCACCACCAGCACCAACGTGTAACTTCATTTCGAGCCGTGATGATCTCCCTGTATTCCCGTCCCTTATCTTCCCCTTCTTTCTCTTCACTTTTACTTTCACACTTTCACCACTACAGACTTTCACTTTCGACGTAGTCACGGACACATGGGAAAAGCACTTTCGTCTCTTTTCTTATGATTATTCTTCTTTCTCTTCACTACTTTGACTACTTGGTCATTGTAGTCAACCAACTTGGAGTCCACCACATGGAGGAAGGCGAGAATTCCTGTCGGTATATATATAGGAATTCAGACGGGCTCTTACCATTACTCCTTCATTATCACCATTCAACCGGACTTGACACTCGAACCACGATCAACTTTCATCACATCCATCCAACAATGTAATTTTCACTCACTTTCAGTTTCACTCAGTCCTTTTTTTTCTTCTTCGTCACTCTGTCGAGCGATTTTCTTAGCGATATGTCTGTGTGAGTGTGTGTATGTGTGACCTAACTCGTCAGATAGACGGATACATACATGTGTGTGAAGAGTGAAAGTCCAATGTCGTTCCTTTTTCATTGCATCACAAAATGGATGAATTCGCGAGCAAAAAAAAACCATATTCAAGTTTAGGAAAGTAGAGTAAAGTGGCCAGCCGCCATTTATTTCATCCACTTCACACTCTCCCCCATCAACACAAAGACAGGCTGGACCCTTTTAAACACGTCCCGAGTTATCCACAATACGTTTCCTCATTATCCCCCATCACATACACATATATATATATACATACACTTTCTTCTCTTCCGAATCTCTTCCACTTCTTTTTACCTTCACATCGAGAAAAACTATTGATAATCACATTTTTACAATAACAGCCGAAATTCCCCATTTTCTCCACCACTCTTCTTCTTCTTCTCCTTCCATATCGAGCCATATACCTTTTTTATTTATTAATAATGTTTTAAAAACTGTACCAAAAAAATGTTGTACTTCTAAAGAAAATGGGTTTCGCTAGTGTAACAAAAATTTGTTACATAAAATTTGTTACGGATCCCGAATACACATGAATCTGGTATAGATAAAAAAAAAAACCTGTAGTTTGAAGGGGAAACTCTATTTTTATCTGCGATATACATAAAAAATGCAATATTATGATGATGATGATGATGATGGCGGTGACGATGCGTTGCCGAAAAAAAAACCCGAAAAACTTTGTTGGGTTGGAGGATGACTTGACATCTCTGTTGCTGTCTGTCTGTCTGTGCCGACTATATTGGCAACTCAAAAGAAATGTGCTGAGCTGGCACAACTCTTCTCCTTTCGCTTTCTTTAATTTTATCCAGATACACACGTTCATATGCTCATACATATAGGAATGTATAGCCAAGTTGCCTTAATATTTAATACCGAGTAAATTGTGAATAGCCGGAGCATGGATATATAGTATTATATAGGTATACGGAATTCATATTTTATACACCAACCAGAAGGTTTACACCCCACTTCTTTCAATATCCCACTTTCCACAAAAACTTTCTCCTTGCTGTCTCTATTTATAGTTATATACAGTATACTTATGTACCCAGACACATTTTTTAACTATTTCCTTTTTTCTTGGTAGCAACAAAAAACCCGCCGTTTTTACTCTCCAAATATATATATATATATATACATATGTTTTATGTAATGCCATACTCTGCTCAGAATTGGTTATAAAGGTGCCAATATCATCCAGGAGATCGTTACGGGTTTTCCGGACTATTAGAGTCAACGTATGACCATTACATTACAGCCAGTTATACACACCTTAATACTTGATACCATAAAAAAAAATGCGCGATTATCTTTGTACTCCATATATGTAGGTAATACAATCGACATGCACCTATTATGTAGTGGAGTCTATATACAAATGACGTAAAGTTTAACAAGCTCATTATTTCGTTGGGGGGGGGGGGGGTATAGCATAGCAAAAAGGGAAAGAAAAGAGCTGCCACCATTTCCTTGAGTTAAGTGTCTCGTATTTTGTCCACAACAGCAGCAGCAACAACACACATTGAGGAAGGGAAAGAGAAGGCAACAAATATATCTATAGGTATAAGTTGCAATTCCCAATTAGCATTGGCTGTGTGACCATGAAAACGAAAAACCCATTGCCCATTAATACATCCCCCCATTCACTACAGATAGATACGGATACCAATTATATTCACATACACACCAAAATGAGGATTCTCCCTTACCATATATTATAACAACAGTCAACAGACGTATATATATATATATGAAACCACACGTGTAATACGAATCACGCAGAATACAAAAAGAAAATCTGGTAATTTTCAGAGCTTTTAACTTTTCTACGAATCCTCTCCCCATGTATGATGTGATGTGAAAGCAACGTAAACTTTTACCGTTTCCCTATACAGGGAGAGAGAGAGATGTTGGAACGCTCTCTCCGAGTATTTTGGGCTCGTATGGCAGTAGTCATCATCGCACTTATTAGTATGGCAGCTGTGTGCGGGTTTTACTCTGAGATAAGACAAACAAACATGTTGGTATGTACACATAGAAATAGAAATATCGCGAGAACAGAGAATTGTACCTACAATTAGATCATTGATTACTCTGCCCCTAAGGACACTCAGCAGCTACACAGAGAAACTAAAATATCTTTTGTAAATCATAAACTGAAAACTGATACAGTCCGCTCCAAACTGCACACGAAACTACCTACGTATATGTATATGTATAGTAGATCAACTGATTTTCTCTCCATCTCCTATACATTCGAATAATTCATCTCCAACGCTGATCGACTTCGATTGCCAGATGCTTTTGAAGAGCAAAAATGAAATCACTTTACATTTTAAATAACTCTGAATACAATAGGACTGGACAGACATGGACGATTAAAATGGGTTTTAATTAATTATATGGACCTCTATATTTTATGGATACCTACTAGTCAGTTCTAATTTGAGTACCACTAGACAACCATTGCTCTCCCTTATACCTACAATGCATACATGCACTTGCCATCCACCATCTCAATATGATGAACAATTAATAAACCATTTTAAAATGAGTGCCCGAAAGGGACTCACTAATGAGCTCCTACACTCAAGTTTTCAAATTTTGAAAATCCACTATCATAAAAGTAAAAGTTAATCGTTAAAAGTTTCTTTTACTATATCCTGCATCAAATTATAATAATCACTAACTATATATATATTCTTGTATTTTAAAATCTGCTCCTTGAAAAATGTTCCCATTCCAATATTGAAGTATGAGAATGATGACAATTATGTAACAAATAGATTGGGCGGAAGATTGGTATTGAACATATTGCCAAAGAGAGAGAGAGAGAGAGAGAGAGAGGACCCAAAATTTTTCAATCCTTCGTCAGCAGAAAGCAAACTTTTCAACTTTGGCCATAACTATACTCATGAAGATCCAAGTGGAAAGACAAAAGCTGAAACAATGAAAGGTAAACTTGACTATTATCTCATCGCTCCTTTTTAATCCACTTGAGGATACACGGTAAAATCTATATATGTATATGTATACTGAAGGTGCTCCTCCTCATAGTCTCCTTTCGTCCAAAAACTCCCGCAAACTTCCGTCCGACTTCAAACGACCAGACCGATTCGTACTCACACTCCCACTCCCACGACCCACATACACACCGAATTTCCTTTTCTTTAACGACGAACTTCATACAGATTGCAGATGCTTCTATACTTGTTCCAGTAATTACATAGATGCAAGTAAGTGGATGATTGCAAGATAACACGGCTACAGGAAACCCAACGTTAACACTCACTACCAAACTAACTTACTACATTTCCTACAACTTGGCAGTTTATATACACACATGGAATATCCTAATGGTTCAGGAACATCTTCGAGCCTAACAAACCCAATTAACTATTAGCTAGAAACTACAATCTCCGCCCATCTAATTATCAACCTCTTCTATAGATACATTTTTCCCACAATTTACTCAACGAGTTTACACTACTGGAAAAAGTTTTCTAATTCACCCTCTCGCTCTTAACTTATGCACGTATTTACTTACTGCACAACTAAAGATAAAGCATCATTTTATTTTATGAAACAAATGTACTCCCCAGTACTTGAAATGTCTATAGACATTCCTTACATAATTATTAAATTATGAAAATACTCGCCTTGAGTTTTCATCAGCTACAAAAGCTTTCATTCTTTCCCACAAATTTTTAATGCATCAACTATACTAACGATCCCAACTTCTTCATCATGTCAATCAAATCGTTGGTGAAAGCATCTTATACGAATTAATTACCGGAATATTGTCATCTCTATACTTTTAAGAGGGGATTTTATGGAGCTACCGAGCATTTTTTTTTTTATCGTCATGCTCTCTGACCTTCAAACATTTGGGGGGAAAATCATGGCTCCAGAGTTGTCCAAGTGAAAAAAAGTACATTGGTATACATAATAATAAATAAGTATATACATTTTATATTAAGGTTCCCATTCCAGGCAAACTAAAGAATTAGAAATAAAACTCTGGAGGGAGGGAGAGCACAAAAGAAAATTAAATTTGGTCGAGGTCAAAATCGGAGGAAAATGAGAAAAATAAATCAGTTGCTCTCGTCTGTACGTATATCTATTCACGTACAATGTATGACTAATGCATTACTTCAGATTCGAGATTGTTGGTTGGAAAAGGAGTATACATACCAGAGAAAGAGGAATAGAGAGTGAGTGGAAGACAGAGAGAAAGAGAGAACTGTATACACAGTGGAAACTGGAAAAGTTTGTCGTAGCCTTCAAGTCCTCGAATGAAAAGGAGAATGAAGAATCTAATAAAGGCAAAAGAGTTGAGAGTTGAAGAGAGATTGAGATTAGTCGTTGTCGTTCTCGTCGAGACTTCGTCACTCAACTATTTACCAAGTTATTTGAGTTGTCAGAAGAGCTAATATTCTGAAGAGACACGAACTGGAAGCAAATGACTAGAACAAGTCAAGTGGAGTCAACTATTATTCAAAGAGAGCCGTCTCATTCTCCTTCCTTCATGTAACTTCTCCAACCATCCATGATTTGATATTTACTCACCAATTCTAATCAACCCTTCGTTCTTCCTCTTCTCATTCTTCTGCTCTTCCTCTCTTTCCCTCTCTTCTCTCTCTCTCCCTCTCACTACTCAACGAGCGAAAGACAATGGGAGAGCAACAAAGGGAGAAAAAAACCCAGAGTCAGTAGAAAAGCAGCTCATTTATTCATTTCATATCTTGACACCCTTTTCCTCACTTGATTTCTATACTCCTAAGTGACAGACATCATGTTATGCTATATTATGTAGACGCACCATCATCATAATCATACATTATCTAGTACATTTTATATCATGTATAATATATCATTATGCTTCCGACGTTCCATCCCATTTCCTTCCTTCCTTCACACCCACGACCCAGAACAAACAAAGTCTCATCTTCTTAATTTTCTACATGGAGTCCCAAATTTTACAATTCACACACTATACATGCCTTTTCTCTCAAGACATTTCCAAAATGTCAATCTACAAAGTCACACATTCCATTTTCCTCGCGGGTGGACACCAAATCCACCAAGAAAAGTCTCTCTCATTTTGAACACTACACATTTGATGAATTTTTTAGTCAGACAAAATGTTCATTTACTTGCAGTACCTCTCAAAATTAAATAATTTGAATATAACATCTACATCAGTATACTATATTACAAACCTCGTTTCTCCATCCCATAAATCCCCAATTACGTCATAATTAACAAAATACTATTTACACCAAGACTATAGATTAGAATTTTGTCCTCCACTCCATAACAAACTATATTTTACAACAACAATAAATGGCAATGCGCATAGTGAAGCAAGAGAATTTAATTCATAATTTGAGTTGTCATTAGATATTGAAAGCAGTCATAAAAATGCACCGCGTGATGTCGATATATTTGTACATGCAGACACATGAAAGGTATCTGAAATTATTTTACAATATTAATGACAATGAGCACATTGTGGAATCCATACAAGTTACGATTTGAACGACTCCTCGTGTTTCCACATGACTTCCTACAACACCTCTGTGATTCCATGTGGCTTCTCCATGTCATTTCCCCTTCTTTTTTCAATAGTCTACAATGTAGACTCTACATCTACACGTACGTGTATAAAGCATACCTATATATATATATATACTATTTACATAAAATTTGGACCTAGAGTGTCTTTTGGCTCGGGTGACTCGTGAAAAATCTCGTTTTGAAAGAACAGAATCTCATAACTTGCCCCACCGTTGACTTTCCTTCCGCTCTAACTCAACTTTTACGCACCACAAACGGTGGAATTATACAAGTCCACAAGAGGCGGAAACCACTATAAAATCCAGCCATTTTCACACTGAATAAAAAAAATGTGAGAGAAAAAAAAGAAAAGAAAGACAACTGAATTATTCTATATATACATATATAATATATATATGAGTAGTTTGGTCACACATAAATTTTCAATTAGTACACTTAACTGAAATCCACTCTCATCTGTTCCCCTGCCCACGTCTTCCTCTATCCATGCTTTACACATTATCCAAGTTTCAACTCAAAAATCTTAAAACTCTGCATAATAAATCAAACGACAGCTTCTCCTCACTATATATTTATATATCTTATACGTATGCATGTATATGCGGGTAGCTAATAACAAGGACAGGACATTTTACCCGATTCACCTTTTATCTCATCCACTACTTCACTCCCTCCCAGCGTCGGCCAATCAGAGAAAATCTCTAAATCCGCTTTAGTCCCTTCTACTACAATATTTTATAAAATTCCCTTAAAGTACTCGTATAAATCATGACCTAAATCCTAACGCTATGGACTAAACAATAGAGTTGTTCCTCAAAAAGTCAAATGTATCTTCCTTTTTTTCTACTTCTTTATATCATATAGCGAATTCACATATGTAGCTTCGAATTCATTGTCCTTTACATACTACAAAGAATTCATGTCCTTTACAACATCCAGCTAAAAATAATAGACCTTTTTCATATCCCGAAAGCTTGTCCAGCTAAAATACTGTCACTATGTATATATAGTATATACCAAGCAAGTATGTACTCTCAAAGTTCCAACTTGAACGCTACACAGCGGATATTTCTTTTCCCTTTCTGAATCCAAACCACAAAATTATTTCTTCATACTATAAAATATGAAGTTCCCAGCTTTCCAAACCTAAAAGACAAAATACTCTCATACTCTCATCACCTTTTCCAACCTTTTATCTGGCGTATTTTATTTTTTGGAAACGAGTCAATAAAAAAAGGGACAAAGTTGTTTAAACGAGGGTCTAAACATAATATACATTTATTCATAATACTAATAATAATGGATTGTGAGCAACCAGGTGGAATAGATGCCATGATTTATGTGCAATATACATATACTGATACCTCCCACAACTTTTCATATATTATTTTATGATTGCCAACGGCGTGAACAAATAAAATCCGAAATACTCCCTTTGGCCTCACACACACAACACTCAGCAAATGGGTGTCATTTGGGTATCCCTCAAAAACCATACCATAACATTCTGTTCTATTGTACAGTTCTAGCGAGTATTGTTTGGCTTGAACTTCCATCACATAAATAATGCTCTAGATATAAAACAAATTTTTTTTTACAGTATAGATGCTTGTGAGGAAACTAGGAAATATTCACATACATATATGTATATTCTATATATACAAAAATAGACTACACTGTAGAAAAACTTGAGAGATAAAATAAAATGTAATGTAGCATTACAGCTTTGTAGTTTGTATACCCACACGCAAACTATGTATCTGTACTACAGATTCTGTAGTCCCAAAAATGCTTTCACTCTACAAACTGTATATGTATATTTTTTTACACAGAGACACAAAAGCCGGGAGCAACTTACAAGACGGCGAACATTTGCATACATATACCATAAAAATAAGTCATTTCAACTCTTTAAATATTACTTTTTCAGTCAAATGTTGTCCGAAATCCTGGACATTTTTATTACTGTGCTCAAACTCACACACACACACATCTGCATCGCCTATTCAATAGTCCCAAAAATAAAGAATAAAAACAGTAATTTCCAGCGTCACCATCTTAGTTTTCACCTATTAAATTCTCTCTCCATCAAATCCCACATAATAAAAAACTATGCCTGAATGCCAAAGCTCACAGGTAATCATTTACAAATATCAGTTTAATATTGAAAATATATTTCTTCAACCATATACACAAGTATATTACTTTTAAAGTATGTTCCTTACGCGTCCATCAATACCTTTTCATTTACTACTCGAATATGTACATAAAAAAACCTTACAATTTCTCTTCCAAAATATTTTCCTTCACCAAAAAAAACTCGAATTTTTTTTTATTAGATACATTTTTTTTAGTCTCAATGGACAGAGAGAGAATAAATAAATATACAACAGTTATACACATTAAAATACCTCCCTCCCAAAAACTGCCAAGTACAAAATTTGTGAGTACAGAAGAGTGTAGCAATAGAATGGTTGGTAGATGAGGGAGAGACAGAGAGAGAGAGAGAGAGAGAGAGTGAGAGAACTGAAGCAACAACATGAAGAATAAATACAAGAGAAATGCCCAAAAGACATTATTTCACGGTAGCTAACAAACTTTCCATTCTTTATCTTGTTCAGTTGGCCACAGTCACAGCCAAAGCCAACCAAACCAACCAAACATAAACCCCGCATGGTATTCACCACTACGACTACCACACATGGACATGTGTGTACCTATATATATATACACGGAAAGCAAAACACTGCCAATAAGTTTACTCTGAATGAATCGGAAGGGAAACAAAGACAGAGAAAAGTAGTAAGTTTTAGTTACTATCGAATCAAAGCCCACATGTACCGACTATCGCCCAAGTAGAAACCAAACTATGTATACAGTATACACATACTCTCTCCTCCTGAGCATTGCCCAATATATTCCCCCAACACAAACGTACATACTTATGCTTTCTCCATTTTCTCCTATACCTAAAATGCGTACAGTACTTGCTTTGAGTATTCAGAATTGTTTAGTTTCCACACAGAAACAACAAATATGCTTACAAGTCAGTCGTCGTCTTCACACCGCACCACAAAACAAAAGACAAAATCCTATGTATGTGTGTGTGTATGTGTCCAATATTATTTTAGTGTCTGTGTAAATCACTTTCACCATCTTGGGATTTAATAACTCTGTTTAATTAGTAGTGAAAGCATGGGAGACGTAATGTTTAGCATGACAAAAGCTCCGTTCACATATGAGTCTCCGTTTGGAGTCCCCGACTGTTTAAACCACCAAATGGAATCAACACAAATACATGGAATGCTCTGAATACATGAAAGACTTTGTGCAAATCTACATATTCCATAATATTGTCTCGCATTCTTCTTATTCTTCTACTTCGTACTTCGCCTTCTTTGCCGTCTTTATCTTACGTGATATGGAATTAAATTTGGCAATCGAGCCAAAACCACACCAACCACACAAAACAACAACAACAAACATATTCAAATGAAGAACATACATGAATCAATTGTCCAACAGCAAATCCTCTACCAAGGAATGAAACGGAAAAGGAACAGGAAACCTACCAAATACTAAGATCTAACTTGGAGCCGAGAGAAACATCGAGAAACTAAATTATCATGCACATAATTCAGTTATATACAGCCGACAATCAACTCAAATTGACTCAAATTGACTTTTGAAGCCAATCTAACAAACATTAACATCACTCTAACTCTGACGGTATTCATCATTTACTTTCCTCTAGCAAACTTCATCTTTCCTCATCAAACTTTCTCTTTTGTGTCACAACTCCTCATACCTTTCTTATCCTCAAAATTAGCGAGACAATTCCATTGTGTAAAATCTACATTTCCTTTCCCTATATACTCATACTCATATGTACATTAACCATTCATTTTAATTCAAAACAATTTCCCAAGTGCTTGATTTTCCGTCTTTTATTTTCAATTGTTGTGCTAACGAAATCCAAAAGATAATGACGTCAAAACTCTTGAAGAACTTAGATAGGATTTGAATCAAAAACTTTTCTCGTATTAAACTTAATACGCATTTGAATTTTCTTCAACCATACATGTTCATTACGCACTTTATTCTAACTTGTCCACTATATTCTAAATTTAATGCTCACCCCAAAAAATACCGTATGAACATTTGCTGTAAATTCCGTCACTTAACAAAACACTAAAAAAAACTCCCACATCTATTTTTATGTATGCTCTATGTATTTTAAACTTTTGTAATTCATGTTTCTCTTTTTTTTTATTTATTTAAAAAAGTACGCATTACACATTTATACACCTTGGTAAAGAAATCCAATTTTTTTTCAAGACATTCCTAAATTCAACACATAATGTGTAATATCCTCGAGTAAGTATTTACGGGATTTTTTTCCCCTTTACTTTCACCAGATTCACTTGGAAAACCATTAAATTAAATGGTTTCAAGATACCTGTCCAAAACGGCTGCAAATGGGTTTCTCCGAGCCTCAAGCAGAATATAAGATAGTGAAGAAAAAAAATTATTTGCATATATGTTTGAGAGGTCTTTCCCAGAGTCGATATTGCGGCTGCAGGCTTTTCTTTACATGAAACATATTCCTGGTACACTATCAAGATCAACTATCAGAAAAACCCGTAGAATCCCACAAATGGATTTTGAAAAAAGAAACGTAAAATATATAGATCACACAAGTCTCCACGGTAAATTCAGTTAGAAACATACGTATAGGTATGTGCTTGAGAGAGGGAAACTAGTTGTAGTATAATCCACAACCTAATCCAAGAAAAAGAACCGAAAAGAGTAAGATCACAACATAAAATGAAATAAACAGAGGTGAAGTAAACTCTCTCTCACTTTCTCTCTCTCTCTCTCTCTCTCTTTCCCTACTTCTGTAGAGGTACAAGAGTAAAAACAAGGAAAATAACAAGAAGGAGGAAGAAAAAAAAACAAGTTCGTTCAGATTCCTTCTACTTTTCCCTTTCCACTTTCTACCTTTGGTCTGGAGACTTTCATTGGTAGAAACTAGTTGGCTGATGCTGGCTGTTGCTATATACTGCTGGAAAATTCTTGGTTCGCTTTCACATGCACATTAAAATGTCTCCATTGTGTATTGTATTTCTGATATACAATGAACAAGATAAATTGCCTTTCCCTCTCCTTCTCTTTCTCTCTGCCTCACTTCCAAACTTACTTTTACTCACTTTCACTCGAGCTCTCTTTCTCTCTCTCTCTCTCTCTTTCTCTCTCTTTCTCTCTCCCTTTCTGTCTCTCTCACCAAAACATTTACAAAGTACCAACACAACAGACAGACCACCAAAGTGTCCATTAGAAAAATCCTGACAAAAAATTCCCAACAATTTCCCATACATACACTTACACAACTCATTCAAATCATCCACATTCACACATATGATATGTTCTCGTTTCAATTACTCACAGAGCTTTTTCAAATCAGCTGTTCACTTTCTCTTCCCACGACTTTCACAATCTCTCACTCTCTCTCTCTCTACACTACAAACTAATGAAAATTTTCAATAAAGACTTTATATATTTTTATTACTCCAACAAGTATTAATTCATTTTCAAATATATACTTTGGATCCCATTCACAATTACCATCACCATTCCAGTCCCATCCATTAATCATTGCTACATAGTTGTGAGCTCATAGAAAAAGAGAGAAACAGTGAACATATACATTAACTAATAACAGTGTCCAAGACATGCCCCATCATTTTACTTTTCCCCACCAGAGAAACTCGACTGCGAAAATGTATATTCATTTTGAAATGTGAACATTTAAATGTTTTTTGAAATGCATTCCCAGATTTACAGCAGGCATGATAAATTTATAATAATAAAAAAAATTGTATTTTTTTTTTTAAATAATAAGTCCGCATCGGCACTGACAACACGAGATATATCCTCAAATACTCCTATTACATATTACACGTGACGTATTTTCGTTTTGGTGAACGTACCAAGTAAATCTTCCAATAAGTTATAATTTACGAGGTCTCTCTCACTCTCCGCTTTTCCATTACTTGCTTGCTCTACTATTTGAAATTATATTTTCCCCACTTTGGCTTTATTCTTTTCCCTATGCAAAACCCACACAAACACAAATGCTAGACAAACGGGGATGGACCACCCAGCATCATCAGTTGTCAACGAGCATTAAAATGAAATAAAATAACTTTTTCACGAATACACATTTGCATATGGAAGTGGAGAGGAGGCGAGAGAGAGAGAGAGACGGCAATGAACATAAATCTCCTTTTCATTTCATGTGTAATATAAAGCAGCAGAACATACTAAGCGAGTCAAGAGATTCTCTCTCTTTTTTCTCTTTCTCTTTCTCTCTCTCTCTATATCTTTGTGTCTGACTTTCAGAACGTTGGTAAAAAAAGAAGGAAATCAGAGAGAATGAAAGGACGACACGAAAAACGAACAAGCCTTAATTGCACTTACTGTCTTTTCATATACTTGACTTGGTCGATAATGAGAAGGGAACGAGCGCATGCAAACACATATATATATAAAGGATCCAAAAGGCGATCTGATTTCTCAAAGTCAAAATTTACATGGGTGAAACTACTCTCAAAGAAACATAGACAAAATAATCATGCAGGAGCATCAGGAGCAAAATGAAAAAAAAACTTTAGTCGCTCCAACACCCCCAAAATGAAACTATTCATCACTCATTCCTTTTCCAGCAAAAAGAAAAAAAAAATCAAACATTTACAGCTCATTCAAATCCCAATCCCACAATTCACCAACTTGAACGCTATGTATATTTTTTCTGGGTTTTCCTTTACAGAAAAAAAAGTCGGGATATTCAACTTCAAACCAACGAATTCGGCATCTAGAAATCATTTTAAACATGCTGGAAAAGGAATTCACATGCATGCATACATTTAGCCATTTTTCAAAAGCCATCACTACCAAGTTTCAGATTATTCATTCTCTATGTTTTTACCTTTGAAGCGTGATATATTGTATTGTATTACACTAGACTACTGCTACTACTGCTACTTTCAATACCATTTTAATACTTATACAAACCGTAATATGATTTCCACGAAAGAATTTCCCTTTTCCCCAATGATTTTTAACCATCTCACCTATATAGCTGTAATCCATATGTCCATGTACCATATGTACAATCTGTATGAATACTCAAACGCACAAGCCTTTTTTT
Source organism: Gisinianus flammeolus (assembly GCA_034699125.1). Classification (NCBI taxonomy): domain Eukaryota; kingdom Metazoa; phylum Arthropoda; class Collembola; order Symphypleona; family Katiannidae; genus Gisinianus; species Gisinianus flammeolus. The sequence goes on along the minus strand of JAIUND010000202.1, from coordinate 24,485 downwards.
TACAACTACAACCATAATACGTCTGTGTATACATACATAAATATTAAAATGTGCCCCAAGTATGTATAAAGATATACCAAAATTGACTACTCAAAGGATAAAATGGGTACTTCTTCTATATCTTTTTTAGGACAAAAGAAAATTCCGGTTTCAAAAACCCATAAAGAGTTCTCATTCTGAAAGCTCATGGTGACACACACACACACACATGGAGAGAAAGTGAACGAGTGTGGAGGTAAGCGAGAAGAAATTGAAAAAGAGTGAACAACTGACGTGATTTTTTTTGTACGTTTTATATCCCATACACGCTCACACCACTCACCAAACCATATTTCTTTCACACATTGTTCAAGACCTGAAGCATGCCTCAATCACATAATCTCCTAAATCCTAGTCCTAGCGGATTCTCACTTTAAATCTCCTTCAATCATTTCTTTCATTCATCTCATAAAAATTGTAATGCATATACAGATATATATGCTATACACTTGAACACCTCAACGCCAAAATAAAACTTTCCCTCAACACCACAGGCACTGCAATTCCTTCATGCAGTTCCAAAAAATATTAAATATGTTAGACTTTCCATAATTATTAACGCCAACTTTCACGGGCTTTCCATTTATCATTGACATATGTATATTTACCATATATTTCAATATTTGCACACTTTATTTTATAATCATTTCCTCTGTTTTTTTTGTGTCAATGATGAGAATGAGACCTTGAAACTTATTGGAAAAACTTCAAGTTTTCCCAGTTCAGTCCAGGAAGATTGAATCACTGAGGAAATGAAATATCATAATAATTCATACTTTCCCCTGTCAAATGAAATAAATCCCTTTTCCCTATACATACCACACACAAAAACCAACCTATAAACCACACGTGGTGCAAACACGATGATGGTTTCAATAGGAAATGTAATACATAGTGTGAATTAATAGGATTTTGTCCTGCTGCATTGAATACGTGGACTTTCTTTCTGGAGAAGGATGTTTCTTAAGATTGAACCCAGAAGCGGGTAAAATGCTATAAACACGGGGAGAATCATTCAGAGTCAGTGCCATAAAATTCCTTGCCCAAGACACAGATTAGAAACGTAACATATGTTCAATTTCCACTCGAAGCATCTCCTCCCATCACTGGACAATTAATTACTTTCCCCTTTCCCTTTCCTCTCATCAAAATGAGTTCATTTTTAATGCTTTCACCTCCGTATACAAAACTGAGAAATACACACAAATAATCACATTCCCCAACACAATTTAATTTAGTCAATCACCCCCAATCCAGTCATCGAGTTTCCTAAAAATTTATACCGTTCTGTCAACCGAATTTGCTATTTTGTTCATTCTACAGAGAAACTACATGAGCAAGTATTTTAACAACACAGATTTTATACTATAGTTTGAATACCGCAGCAACACTGATAATAGACGTAATTAATGTATGTACAACTTTTCCCTGGCTATATCCAATGCAATATAGAAAGTATGAAAGCGACAGGACATTTTATCTAAAAGCATCCGATTCTATTTTGAGATTTCTAAGAAAACAATTTTTTATTGGTCGGTCAGACGAACAGGAAATTGCATTTCAAATAATTCTCCTCCATATATCCATCCATATCGTTCTCAATCGATTAAGATCCAAAAGGATTTATTTTTTTCCTCCTCGCACGATTCATCGCTTTCCATTGCTTTTCTTTTTTCCATCGATTTTTTCAATACTCCTCTTAAAATCACAAACACTCACAGCAACAGTTCCCGACATACAATAAAATATTAAAATACAAATAAAATGCAAGGAAAGGTTTGGATTCAATTTATTTTGCACTTGGACTCCATTCGCACGGATGAAATGTAAACATACTGAACTTCTATTCACCTATATATATTTACCAGAGTTGAGTTCCAAATGAACAAATTAACTATTTAGAAGAGACAAAAACAATCTATATAGTATATAACATTTGTCATGATAATATTATAGTTAAAGCAACAGCAGCAGAAGATATTTCGAAATCCATTCTCATTCTCACACACATTAATTTTCTCGTTCCCTCCCTCCCTTCCAATCAAAATTTATTCAACTTAACCACGACAATTAGTGAAAGACTTGGGAGTAGCGGTAAGAGAAAGAGAGATGGAGAGAGAGAGAAAGCAATAGATCGATCCATTAATCATAAAATTAACTTTCGAGTCAACAGGAACGAAACAGAATGAGAGAAAAGGAATTCCAGGGAAAGTCTCCATGTATACTCTGTAACTTCTTTGTTAGTTTTCTCATATATAGGTATACTTTTATACCACAAGACTACACGTTTTACGATCTGTTTTTGTGAGACGAGACACAGAGGAGGAGAAAACTTTTTCCTATATATTTCCTTCACGTAGTATTAAGCCTTACTTTATATGACCGCCGTAAAACATTTTCTACGGCATTCCGCTAATTTTCTCTCTCATCACATTGCTATTTCCCCCCTTCAAAAAAAAAAACTCATGGTTCGTAATTTGTAATAAGTATATTTTGGTATATACATGGACAGAGAGTTGACAATTCATTTGAGACAACAGTTGGAGAACACCAAAACCTCCGCCTAATTAATTTACTTTTCAACTGTAAAAATCTTTGCCGGAAAGCGGATAATTAATTTTACTTTGAATTCCTCAATAAACCATCGTTACAAGTGTTACAAATAAATCATCCCCCAACTTCCACCTCCAACTCCAATGAACCAAAGAAGGCAAAGAAACCTTTGAAACTTTCTCTTCCCAAGCGATTGCATGGGCTGATTAATGATCCCAAAAATCAAAGCCCGTATGAATTTTCAATGGGCACTCACAAACATGTCCCATCATTTTTTTCGTGTATACAAAATTCCACATATTTCTACAAACATGTCTCATCACTGTTCTTAAAAGTACACTTTGTGAAATTTCACTTGTATTGCTATACCCGTTTTAACATTTTTAGTAAACCTTCATAACACCCAACTAAAAATTAGTCACCCGCAACTTTCGTACAATGACGTTAGAAAATATGATCACGATTATAATTTGTACACTACTGCATTTGGCATGCATGTTAAATTAGCGATTATTATCACGAAGGCTCGAATTCAGAGAAGAAAAAGAGTGGCAGAGAAAACTTGTGTGGTAGTGTGTGTTAGTATATACATGGACACTGTTCAGTATAAACAAGTTGGTGAATTAACGCAATGCACAGTCAAATGGACATTTTTCTGTCATTTTATCTTACAAAATAATAGAACAGAACATACAACGTGTGACAGCGTGACAACAGATAAAGTTTCATTTGTCCAAATTTGTAGACGGAAATGGTGTGCAAGAAGAGAGAGAGAAAAAAAACAAGTAGAATTTGTGATCAAACTAAATTTATTTTCCTGTGAGAATGCCGATTGTTCACTTAGAAATGTCTGTTTAGTTGTAAGTATTCAATTGTGAAGGGCAGTGAGGGACGGGAACACTAACACAAAATGTTTGACAAGCGAACATGAGAATATGTGTAAAAACTGTATATATATATATATATCAGAATATATTGTATATATCTCTACGTTATTTTTGTTGCTGTTCTGTTCGGTCAACTCGAAATGTTTTCACCTCGTCGACCACAAGTTGAGTCTCTTTCACACACGACAAGATACGGGGATGACGACGAAGACAAAAAAAATAATACAGAATATCCGTCCGACTTTATTTTCCCGGTCCGACCACGTCGAAGGTTGACTCCGACTGAGCTCACTCCTCACTTCCCCCGTTCAGAATACCAAATGGATCCCGGAGACTCATAGAGCTCAGCTTCAATTCAATCTTAGACTAAGGACCGACACTGTACCGTTAGCAGTTGGCAGTACCGACTCTGGCGCTTTCTCTCACACTAAATTCACATTTCCTATCGTTTTCATCTTCCCCTCACGCTTTCACTCTTTCCATCGAGTCCTAATCTCCATCATCTCACTACCTCCATCCAAATATTTTACAATATATATTCCCTTGCTACAAAATCCAGGTATACATATATTTATTTTACGTGATACTCTCTCCCTCTCATGCCTCTGTAACTTGTAATACAACACGGGTAAAATCAGTAATCACAAATCCAAACAACTAAACGGTAAAATACAATATCCTACACATGAGCAACCGAATGCAAACTATTAAACGCCCATCAAAAATCCCTACATTGAACAGAAAAAAGACTTGTTATAAGCTATTACGTCAACTCGCGGTTCTAGATCAGCAGGATAAAATACAAGTATATGATTTAGGTAGATCCCGTGACCTTGAAAAAATAGGCAGTATTATTAGTTTTAAATCTCCATAGAGGCTCTATACAAACGTACAATAGACTCGGTTAAATTGTTGGAGAATATAAAAAAAAAATACGATTACGCTTTTAACTTTTAATTGCTCTACAAAATGCTATAATTATTTTCCCAACCCGAAAATTTCCGTGTTGTTTTCATTAGTTAATACAACATACAAAAATACTATCATGATGCCAAATTCTAAATTCGTTTCGCTTCAGTACAATGTATAGTTGATCATTGTCTGTATAATTATTAATTATGCATGTTCGCGTCACACAGACTTTAAATTCCTTTGTATCTATAAAGCCTTTGACTGCTAAAATGCAAATAATGTTAAGAAGTATAAACGGCCTGATTTCATATTATTATAGAGGGAAAAGTCCCAGTGACATTTAAAAATATTTACGCCCCATTTAATTCTCTTCTTTGACATCCTTTGAGCCTTCATCCTTTGAGCCTTCATTATATTTTTGAGCATTATTGAGTTTCCCCGTGTTCACATGAGTGACGGAGGACTTTCGTTATTTGAAGTCGGAATGCATGAGCGTATATATACGCTTTGAATTTTATAAGCACCATCTTAAAGAGAAACGGAGAGAGAGAGAGAGAGAAGGGAGAAATGTGTCTTTTACTACATGGAGCATCTAGTACACGAACCTCGTCATTTGAAATATGTAAAATATTATTCTACATACCTATATAAAGTTTATACCAAGTTTTCTTATGCTTACTTGACTACTGTGAAATGTTTTTTTTTTCGTACGATATACTGAGTAAATACTTTGCATGTTTACAATTAGCCCAGTCAAAAGCTGGTTCAGTCACATATATACCGTCTCCCTTGGGTCTGGTCCCATCTAATTACATCAAAAGACGAGGAAAAATCCTACGGAATAAAACTAACTGTCAGTTTTATTCCAGTACGAATGACTTGCCCTTAGCACGTACATATAGTCTTTCATAATAATTCAGCCTTTTGAATAACAAGCACGTAAGAAACAGAACAACATCATCCGTATTTCGTGATGAACCCTTGTATATAGAACCCTATAGAAGTTCCCGAAAAGTCGTCTCTCGACAACCACCTTACGAATGATTTAAAACCACAGAGTGCCACCTACATGGAAATCAAAAAGACGCAGAGATTGGATTTTCTCTCGTTTTCCAGACACACCAACGAGAGCGCTTTCAGCCCGATCTCGTTTTCTCTCCCTCAAACGACGACACCACTTTGTGTGTGTAAAGAAAATAACCCGAAAGTGGATCGAAACGAATGAAATGGAAAGTACAAAAGAGAAAACAGAGAAAGTAACAGTTTACACACACACACACAAATAGTCATCATATCGTAGAGATAGAGATACACACAAAATAGAGAAAAACATGTTCATAATGGTGAAAATGCTCAAATGCTCGTAATCCATGTTGTTGGTGGTTTGTAATACACATCTCCAATCTTAGACTGCACTACCCGCATGTTTAAAAAGCATAGAAAAAAACTAGATGTAAGAGAACATGTGAATAAAAAAAATTACCAAGTAGCGCCTGGAACAGTCTGGACTTGAAGATGCGAATCACACGTTCTATTGCTAATCGCAATTGCTTATCTTGAGGTCGTGTCAGCTTTGAATGGTAGTCTTCCAGAAGCTCCAAGGCCCGGTGGGCTTCTAAGAAAAAAAAAACAAACAAAAAAAAGACATTGTTATTTTCCACTTACAGTTTCAGCTTTCACCATGAAAATATCTGCATGACGTCCCTTTTGAATGCTTGCGTGAAGCCAGCTGTATATTATAATTGATTTTGTACAACACGTATAATGGAGGATAAACTAGAAACTCTATCAGTATACACTTTATTTTTGTACTTGATTCATAAATACAAATATATCGTCATTTCGAATGTTATAGAAAAACAAAGTTGGAGCACTCAAAATCGCTACAAACAAGGGATGGAGATTCGGTTGCATAGCTTGAGCATATATAATTACGCAACCTCATTGTAAATCATCTGAAAAATTTACTGCATCTCACACATGCTCAAATATACTTGCACACATAAAAGGATAATGCTTGGAAAGGAAAACACCATAATAATTATTATCTATTTGCCAAGTGCATAATAGCAGTATAGACTTTTGACAACACTTTCACGCGCTTAATGAATGTCAACAGTCAACACATCTATGTATAGTATGTACTTAATACCATTCTGTTATAGCTAAATACGGCACCCTCATACATGAATGTGTATTTCCGTCGTAAAATTTCAAAATAAACTATTATACACAGACATTAGTTGTATGGTTGAGTAGTCATTATGGGAGGAGAACCACAAAAAAATAGCCATCGCACCTAATTATTATGAAGGTCTCTCACTAATCCTCACAGACAAATACATGTTCCATGTGAAAAGTAACAACAAACATGACAAATACAATTTTCATGTGATTTCCTATTTGAGCCTATTTCCAATGTCATTAGACCAAGATAGAAAGTGAATAATTGCACTCGTGAATGCTACACAGGCAGACAGATACCGAGAATACAACAAGTACACATCGGTCGAATCATTCAATAACTTTGTCGTTTGTCCATTCCATACTACATAAAATGAGTCCATTAGTTCCCCAAAGGAAACAAAAAGTAGGTTAATGGATTCATTAAGTTCAAGTCCTTTGGATGATCATTAAATCTAGATCCCCGAGTTTATCTGCGCTCCCCTCCAATTCAAAAAAGATGTACATACTTCTGGAAAATGAAGGGAAAGAGAGAGAGAGAACAAGAATTCATTGGAGAATTGTGAGGAATCTATGGATATAAATATACTAACGATGGAACGTTGAGCAAGAACCCAAATTTACTGCTGGACTATACAGTGTTTCATCTGTGACTGTAGCTCCATGCTATGATTTTCAATTCTGTCTGCCACGATCAACATTCTGTATCTGTATTTGTATTACCTATCGCCCATAATACAGTCTATACAGTAAAGTCTGGGTTGGCTCAGCCATTAAATTAAGTCGCATACAGCGACAACACGGTAAAAGTTTTTAGTTTTTAGAAAAACAACAACTTCCTCTTCCGAAAACTCAACTTATTCATTAGCCGTCACAGCGAGAGCTCTAATCTTCTTGATATCCGCATAACCAAAACAAATCCAGATTATACACACAAACCAAAGTCAACTTATTATTCCCTTTGTCCACAACTATACAAACTATACCGTAAGGATTTAACAAGTGCAAAATGTATCAAATACTGAGAAATATATAATAATTAGAATATGTGACTCTGAGGGAGAAAAATGCTGATTCGAGCTTTGTCACTTTTTGAATATTCATACTTTCAAGAGAACAAGGGCTATCTTTTACAATGAGTTTTAAGTATTTTAATTTAATCATTAATTTTGTTCAAACATGTTACAGTATACGTATAGAAATGTGTGGATTCAAGGCACAGTAAATTCAAATCTGCAAGTAAAACCCGTGAATTCGCTGCTGCGCACACTTCTGTAAAAATAGCCAAAAACTTTTAAATGAAATATCTCTGAAACTAGATGAGCTCGCATGAGCCTTTTTCTCTTTATAAGTCACATATTATGTCCTTCATATTTCTGAAATACATAAAAATATAAATATTTTGACTTTTAGTCTGGGGTTAAATGTCTACATCGTCGAATGTGCGTGTGCGTTCATATACATATGCTAACGTGCAGTATGCGCCTTCCGGGGCCAAATGGTAATACAGGGTTATGGAACTTAGCCGACGATATGCTCAACAATGTAAAGTCTGAATACAGGATAATAAAAAAAGTCATTCCGTCCAAATCTAAAACATGCATATATCGGACAGGGAAAAGTACAAGTAATTTCATACTGAAATCCACGCTTCACTGTAGAAAGTCATTGGTTGAAGTTGGTGTGGAAAAGGAGAATCCGAGTCGGGATTTCGTGTTTCCTTTCTCACCACGTCCTAGTCCTGGTGAATCTGCTGTCCACCCCCAAACCTCCTTGTCTATTTACCTATTACCTATTGCTTGCTTGGACTATAGTCCTATTCGCCCGGCTCTAATGAGCTTTGTTTGTAGACGCAGACACCATCAATCAATATCCTTTCATACCCATCACCATCCGCCACTGTATTATGAATTATCACTGACATTTTAACTATATATAGGATCAGATTCACACATATCGTACAGAGATCCATTTCTGAGCTCAGCTGGACGAGGGTCATAAAGTCATCTAACATTTAATACTACAGCATGCATTTATTTCCCTATACTTGTGTACATGCCTTGTCAAATATCCTAAAAAAACAATTCAAAACTAGAAATATAACTGTATACATACAAAGTGTGTCAACATTATTTTCCAAACTGCAAAACCCATGATACCCATACTCAAAGTGTATTTCAGCGTTTCCATGCCTATAGTTTATCATAATATATATGATATGTAATAATTAGATAGGTGTGTACAAATGCTTTAAAAATGGAATACAAAATTTATGATTCTAAAACTCTTTAAAAAGTTGGTCTTTCATTTTCAATAGTTGACATTCATAGTGAGCTATTTGTATATATTCTTTATGGTGATCTACAAGGAGAAAATGATATGAAAATGGTAAAAAAAGCTATTCAAGGCTTTCTGTATAGAACCATCTGCATGACTCGGTGACAATGCACATTTTCTTTGGGAAAACAATGTGAGAACTAAGAATGTCTTTGCGCAGAGTTGAGAATTGGAAGTGTCATTTGGTAAATATATTTTTATTGCATCTAATAAAATACACCATACTTTGACGTGTATTTATAGCTCTGCACGCACTTCCACGTCACTCCCATTAAGTCACAACAATAGATGAATACACACACACACACACATCATGAGAGTAGTAAATTGTAAATTTCCTTGCTGTTTTTGGTTCGCTGTTGCTGACTCTACCTGCCCAGAATAATATTTGTCTATAATACTCAGTCTCATCACTCACAAAGTCACAAATGCAAACTCTCATCTATTCACGTACCATCAGCACCTATCAACCCTCATTACTCCATCTCATACATAAGTAACCACAATACAAACGATATTATATGATATACCGATTTCCAAAATAAATCCTTAAATATTGGAATATGTATTTGTATACATACTATACATACAACTGACTATTTCCTCCTATATTTTGTGGTGCGTATTCCTTTGAAACCATGCACGCAGTTTTTGTTTGAACTACCTATTCGTATTCGCTCAAGTGTATTTTGTGCATTTGTATTTTAAAAAAATGCTTTTATGGTAATGATGAAACGAACGAGAAAAGTGCTATATTGATAATCATGTAAATACAAAATACATATACTTTATTCGCCTGTGTAGAGAATATAATATGAATCCTCAATATCAAGATATTCAGTAATATGTATTCGTGAAAATATATGTATATGGAAATTGAGAATTGAGGCCAGAGCTGCCTGCGTACAAATTTCTCTTCAATTTATACTTCAAGACTCTTGAATCCCTCGAGTCTGAATGTGAGTCATTCGTCAGTTTCGACATTTGTCAAACTTTTCCAAAAGGAATGGCGTATAGAATGTATGTATTAGAGAACAAGAATTCCATCTAATGAGTTGACAATGCTCAATTCCCAACTCGTAGCTAGAACTTTTTTACAACTGAATAATAAAAATCTGGCCGTACAACATGCGATTTACAATTTACACTTGCTTTTTAGGTTCTCCATGTCAAATGAAAAACAAACAAAACACAGCTCACTTAGTACATACATATGTACATTTGTCATGTTACATCCTATGTCGTTTTTATTAAATCACATTAAACACAATCGCACGAATGGAGACCATTCGACGACGACGCTAGTGTGTGCTTCCAGCTACTGCTGCTACCATAAATAAAAGTAATATACATGACTTGAAAAATATAAATAAAAAATAGCCCACATCAAATAACACACACATACACACAACCAGTGGCATTAAACTCGACGCATAAGTACACGAGATGAGGGATTGCGTGAAGAATAAAACGTCAAAGTTTTAACATGTATGTTACATCTCTTCATTTATACTCTCCCCCTTCTTCTGTCTTTGTATTTGCCTATATTGAACCCAATGCTAATTAATTTACTCTTTAACCGTACACGAGGAATGCGGAAATCCAATGAGTAGAGTACGGATAACAAAGACGATTCATATATATATACCAGTATTAATAATGATAATGTTAATAATAGTTTCATAATATGACCGACTCGCTTTTATTTAGCAGGACATAAATTATGAAAGTTATAAGGAGATGATCAACAACTATGGGAAGCATTCCGCCGTATTTGGAAGTTTAGAAGAGCATTACGTTAGTTGAGATATTGGATTCTATTCTATTAAGTATACAGTATAAAGGGAAAGTTCTTCAAAGTGTTTGCAAAATATTCACAGTATATAAGAAGCACCCATGATCGCTGATTGGAATTGGAATGTGGAGATTTAACTGAGAACTTGATGCAGGATACACAGAGACTATAGAGACTCTCTCAAGTCTAACGTAAGTAGTAGTACATATATGAGGTAGGATATTGCCATGATGATGAGTCGTTTAAATTCAGCCACGAAGACCAACACGTTTATATCTACAAGGAGTTTCAGATTATTCATTCATTTCACTAGGAGAATATTATAGACACTGGAGTCCACTAACTGCATAGTGCATACGTACTCGAGAGTGCCGAGTTGTGGAGTATATATATAATATATATAAACATAGAGCTAGAATTAAATATATATTATGTTTTACTAGTTTATCTATATACAAACTTTGCTACTTGCTTCAAAATACAGAATAAACTAATAATCCTTTGCAGACTCACCAAGCCGTGCTATGAATTTCAAATAATTCACCGTGTGTATTTGTATACATAGTGTGGATGTGGTGGATACGGCAAGTACAAACGGGAGTCTCTGGCTGACTTTTTATTTTCTCGACAATTTTAATAGGCACACACACAACAAACAGTTATACTTATATAATTTTATAACTTTTGCATTCAAAGATTCTTCTACCTTCGTCTTATAAAGATTTTTAAGTTGTAATCCTGTGCCCATTTAATTCCATGCATAATGATAATGTATAATGAAGCAAATGAAATGGAAATTCATTTTCGCTAGTATATATTTAGTGTGTAACACATTTCCTTCAAGCTAAAACTCAAAATCCCTTTTGTACGTTCTGCGAAACTTCTTATTTAACAAATGAAATTAATCCACGTAGAAAGTCAAAATCTAAAATTCAAATACACACAGAATAAATTCATCTCCATTCTCTCATCTGCAATGAGGAATATAACATTCCATACATTTGGTTAACATTTAAAATTTTGAAACTGCAATTTGAAACTGTATTCATTCACACTACAGACTATACAGTCATCACTCATCACCTTGAAAAAATGTATTTGTCTTGTTTGAAAAAATAATATTTTCATTTTAAAGGCAATCCAAGTCACATCAACAATAAGAAATGGGATGTGTAACGAGAGATGATGAATGATGATGAAGAGCACTCAAATTAAGAAAAACAATTGACTCAATAGAATTGTTCAACTATAAATAAAATATCAGCGATATAGCAATAAAAACATCACAACGAGGTTAATGCTAATCGATCATCTACAATTCGATTTTAACTATATCTAATATGTACATGCCTTCAAGGTGGAAAACAAAGCTCGTGTCTCAACTCAATGTATAATCATAGTAATAATAGGTAGTTGGTAACCATCCAGCTCTCTCTACACATACACTAATAATAATAATTAGTAATAAACAATTATGTAAGCGTAAACACGACTACTTTTAACACAGAGACACAATACGCTTAAGGTGATGTACACATGCCCCGTGGTAGAATTCTAAGCGTTCTGTTCTTTATCTGTATATTGTAACAAGCAGTCGGGTTCACTCTGAGACGGTGCCGGTGTACAAAAACAAACTACTAATAATAATAATAATACATGAGCAATACAATATACAATCATTACAATTATAACACATCAAAAGTTCAAAAGCCATTAAATCTATCTCTCCACACTATCTACCTATATTTACATAAAAAATCCACGTATTATTAAATGTAAGTATGGACAACGCAGTGAAATCATAGTAAAAAAATTGGCTAATAACATTATAGACGCTGACGCTACTAAAACACATTCACATTTCACAGCAAGATCAACAAAAGAAATAAATGACGTCATTTATTTATTTATATCGTAATACGGCCTATGAAAAGATCAATACAAGCATTAAAATTGGTACTATCAAACTATACATCTAATACTCATTTTTAAAAAATTATTTGTTTTCAGCTATTATAACATTTATAACGGTTATAACTCACATTTCTCGGAATTATGAATTAAATTGAATTACTATTCATTCGGCATTCGGCAATATATTTGTAATAATAATAATCATAATTATTTATTGTTACTGATATGCCGAACGATTCTGTCAACAAATGATTTTCAGCCATAACACCATCTTATTTTTGATGCTATAAAGTTATGTAACTGGAATCGAAATTGGTTATGTTTTCAAAGTTAAATGCTCATAACACAATACAAAAGTATTCAGACTATTTGGACGACATAATGCAATCAAACTTAGTTGCATTGTCCGTCGTTTGCAATAAAATTTCGTGTAGATTGTCTCGCATTTGTAAGAAAGTGGAGTCTCATAGAATTTCATTTGGGATGGGAAAAGGAACATGGTTTCCAAGTAAGGAAACTCTGAATTCTAAAATGAATTTGAGAAAGTTGAATAGATATGGATAGAACGACGGGAAGAAAGAAGGAAAGAGAAGGGTTTGCCTCTGTGCAGCTTCATTTCATATATACACAGTATGATATTCGTTTTCCCTTCTCCCACATTACATTGCCAAGACAGGACAAAAATCTAACTGAATAAAAAAGGAAGATGACATGCGATGGAAATTATATATGTGCACGCAAATCTACCCCAAAAATACTATATCATCGTATATTTGTAAAATATAAATACATCCTTGGATGTGTAACTTATACTATGATGAAAGGTAAAGCTCGCGTTGTTGATACCCGAATTGAAGATGGGATCGACCGACGAGTAAATGTAAATAAATATCAGTCTGTCCATGTCCATACAAAGTTACTAGTAAGTGTAAATACATACACACATAAACACAGTGTAAGCTATAAGATAATTTTGTTAGTATTCCTTTATTTTCAATCATGTCCGGGTTCCACTTCGGATTCGTACATGGGATATAACCATGTCTTTGGCATTCGTGGCATCTTTATGACTCACGTCAAACTATCCACGATTCAGTCCGAGACAGTCGCTCATATTATATATGCTATTGACTTAGCAAGAAGTAAACTTTGACTGGAAATGAAAGCTAGTTCTCACGACAGCCTGTCTATCCCAAATATCGTATACATGGTACATATACTTTTACATATATGTATGCCGACCCATTCTATCCTTCATGTAAGGATTTTATTTATTGGAATAACAGATGGGAAGAAAGTGTATAGGAAGGATATGTATACAAAAACTGTGATGGCATCAACTATGCACTCACCAAACTCACATTACAGTGATACTACACATGAGAGACACAAAGTTTAGCCAGTAATAAGTAGTGGGCACAGTACAGCTTCAGTTTCACCAAGATTGTGGTTACTTATGTCATGCACGGATTAATGAAAAGACTTTTGTACCATCTCCGCAATCTGAAACATTTTAGATTCCAGAATCTAGATACACTCTCAACATCACGTATCTCATTCCAACTTATGCATATAGTTCACTATATGTATTTATAAATATACACGAGATTAGCAGGTATCAACGATTAGTGTAGATTAGAATGAGGACCATGCCATATTTATACATGTTTTTTTATTCTCTTCTGACGGCATATACACACATAAATTATATAATATACACCGCATGAAGTATTTCATGAAATTCCATCATAATTTAGGATCGGAAGTAATTTATCATAAGGAAGACCAATGGAAATGGTTGCTTGACTAAAAACCGTTACGATACGATATACTCTATCTGTATTTTGAAAGATTTGTCGCGTAGGTACTATATAGGTATTCATTCGCAAAAGGATACTTTCATCCATGTAAGTAAACTCTTTGTACTCTCTTGTATTCTGTAAAATGTCGATTGTAGAGCCAATCTCTTGAATATCCATCTGCCTATGAGATGGATACGTGTATATTCACAATCTATGTAAGAGTAAGAGGGAGACAGATGTGTATAAAGTCTCATCTATATAGTGTCTTTTCATTTTCCTGCGAAATTATTAATGACACTGGCAGAATCGATGGATGATGTTCTCCTGAAAGCATTTTCTCTCCTCTGTTTTAAATTGCCTACATATGTGTGTGAATGAACAGTTCTTCTTCCCGTTATACCTTCTTTCTCGGGATAAAAAAAAACTTTTGTCAATTTGGGTACTGTCTTGCCATAATGTTTCCATTTTCGTGTCATTTACGATAATATGTATAAGAAAAAAAGTCATAGCATATATAGTCATCCCAACTCTGCTAGCTAGACAAAGATATTTCTCATTTTTCTAAGTGAGAGTACACTTTTTTTTACTTTATCTTACTATTGCGTACTTTGCAATGTAAACTAGAAATATCTACGATGACATCCTTTTAAGATGCAAAATATAAAATACGCTGTCTCACTCTTTTCTTGTTTTCTAGAAATCTGAATACTAAATATGGAAGTATACGAGAAAGCATATATTCAAAATTCATACTGTACGAAAAATGAAATATTCTCTATACAAATAGTATTTACATAAGATATGACCTGACATGAGACATTATGCGCACATAATATGCACATATAGAGTACATGCTGTTGTTTGGTAAGTCACAAATTGTCAAAAAGTGTGAGAATGAACAAGATGTCATCGCATTGCATTTTACTATTTTTCTGTATGTACTTGTATCTGAAAGTGTTTTTCTTTACATTCCAGTGAAAGGAAATGTGTAAATCTACACATTGTATGCGTACTGTCATTTCAACTCCAGGGAATTTATCTAAGAGTCGACCTCTCCTCATCTTTATTAATTTGATTTAATGACCGCCATATTTTTGCAGCTTATATACTTATGATAGCACTAACACGTAGGTATGTTGTTCCCTATTCTTTTGAAGCTATACCGTATAGATGTTAGATGCAACATTTTGCAGACGTATGATTTAGAAAATAGTCCAATAGCTTTGTTTTACCGTAAATAATAGTTTTAAACTCATTATTTTTTGCTTGTACACTGTGTGACTGTGTGCATAAGTAGGTTTCCAGCAATTCAAATTGGGATAATGTATCAAAGAAGAGGAGGAAGACGGCGATGAGGAAAAATACATAAAAACGAACACACTATACATAAAAAAACAGTAGTCTGTACTCTTTTTTAGTCCTTTTTATAAAAGGCATCTAAATCAAAATTTAATACATTTTTAGTCTCTCCATAAAAACAATCAAGACGAGTTTTTACCATAAACCAACTTACACTGTGCTACGTCCATCTCTATTCTTATTTAATCTCAATAATGTACATGTGCTACGATGCAAGTTCTAACATTTAACATCTAAAAACCTTTAAAGGATACATGTCTAAATACACATGCTATGAAACTACTTTTAATGAAATTACAATCAATTTATGTAATTGTCAATGTCATAGTTGTCCAAGAATAGATATGTAGTTTGAATGATCATGTGTACGTACACATAATTTTTGCTCTTTCAACTCTCATTAGTGTGTGTGTGTATGCAATGAGATTTCATGTTTCCAGTCAAAATGGAATGTCAAATAGACGTTTACTTGATAAAACACAATTTTAGGTTGTACATTAAAACAAACAATACCTTGCTTCCTCACGGGCATCCTGAAATTCTCCGGGAACTTCGTGACGACGGCTGTATATATTTCACCTGCCAATTTAAATCACAACACTCAACCGTTTGAACAAACGGTTCTAATCTTTATAAAAAAATTGACAAATCACAGAATAATTCCGGTGATTCACGTTCTATTATATGTGATTTATTCTTGGTCACAATTCACAACAATTTTTATAGATAAATCATCCACTTATTCGTTGGCAAGAAAAAGCATACGCAAATTTGAATAATCTTCAATCTTTTGGGACGTTCTTCAGATGTTACAGGAGCAATTTCTGTTAAATACACACAAAAAAAACAATGCTTTTATTTAAATAACCTATTTATGAGGTAACTAAAATGTACATTGTACGATTCATAATCATTTATAGCATAAATTTCATACATGTATAACAGTAAGTCATTCAAAAATAATAATAATTGAGTCTTGAGCAGATGCCAAGACCAAGATGCATTTTTTTACATTTCTACGGTTATAAGCTATATATATGTATATTATACATACACAATTTTGAATTTTGAACATATCTCATTTATATAAAGTTACACCTTGTCTGTCCTTCCTATAGATAAACGAATTAATGAAATTAGGGTAGGTTTCTTCGTTCTATAATTCTCATGTAAGAAGTTGAATGTATCCAAAATTTTGTCATAATGGCCTCAATTATAAAGGTTTCTTTTGAATGAAATTGAAAATAATTTTGACTAATATAAAATAAACTGTGTGTACAAAAAACCTTTGATACAATTTAATTCATTCCATGTGAATCATTTAAATACTTGTTTATTTAAAAAAGCATATGTATATCCATATTCCCAATCACAAATAATGGTCTTATTAAACCACACACATAGATAAAGTCCGTTGCCAAAAATATTTAACTGCTTACAATCACCGAGTTCATAAATGTATAGGACGTTTTAATTTATAATTTATCCTTTCACAAAACCTATATCCACATATATAGATCACTCTGATTTATAAATACATGTCTCTAAAAAATTGAAATAATAATTCTGATTCATTATAAAATAATAAAATGAGTAGGTCAAAAAAAAGATGACATTTGTTTTAAAGTGACAGGAGGAGACAGGAGTGACGGCTATATAACAGTGATCAAGCGGGTTAAAATATGTTCAAAACTATGCACAGTTAGTGAACGAGTGTAAATAATGAATGTAGTTTAAATTGTAGTTGGATAATTAAGTAATAAAAGGTTTAAACTTACGGATAAGTATGTAGCAGTGTATTTGTAATTACCAAATCAAAGCATTTAAATATGTAATTAGTATATGATTATCAATTTATATTCACACAAACACACGTACACACTCACAAAACTATATAGCTCGAGAACAGAATTATTTTTTGGGTTGACTCTCTCAAACCACCTCTTACTCTGACTGAATACGAGAATACGACTCGACAAACCCTTTTACTCGATATTCTTCAATATATTCTTCAATGATATTTTCTATGACTCACCGCAGTATTCAAGTGACAAAAAAAAACCGACATCCAAAACAATCGGCGAAAAATCCAAAGCGGGTCGTCACATCAAAAGAGAAAGATTTGGGACACATGTCACTAGACTATGTACATTAGAGCAGGTAACTATAAAATAAATATTGTATCATGGGCATCTTGTATTTAAAAATGTAATGATCCATGATTATTGATTGCTCATTTTTTAATGAAGATAAATTTTGCAATTTGGATCCTGACAAAATATATACGACTGCATTCGTCTAATATTGAAATTTACAAGAAATGTCGACCAGTACTCATGAACACCAGCAAGACCCCATCAGTAATGCCAGTGTCGCAAAACGACCCAAACAAGTTATTAACCGTCCAGACGATATCTTTTCAATTGACAGGACAAGCTATCAGGACGTGGGTGCTAACGAGTTACAATCTACACTTTACAATTGGAATAATCAGTCAGAAGTGTACGCTGAAATACCCTCAATATTCTTATTATTACGTTTACAAATAATTGGAATTTACACACTAAATGAATGCAACATTTGAAATTCAATGTATTGTACTGTGTGTAATGATTGTTCGTTTAGATGGCCATTAGTGTGGGGATTGCCTTTAAAAGCAGCATTCGCAGGTTTCTTTGGTGCATACATAAGTTATTCTATGCGAAGTTTTCTGTACTTGGGAAACATCGGAAGAATCTCTTGTTATATGGGTGCATCCGTCTTGCCAGCGCTACTTATTGGCTTAATTGATACCCAGGTATTAAATTTATTCTTTTATACAGTTGACATAAGACACATCTTTCAGTACAAAAATTAAAACATTGTTATTATGTTGCTGTTTTTTTTTACTTCCTATAGTTTGTTACTAACGATATTTTGGAACAGGAAACTAAATGCCCTGTTTGTGTGCAAGTAAGATCAGGTGTACTGCAAGCAGTACTTGGTTGTATGTATCCTTGCCTCATCGCACCTTTAGCTATATTTCCGGTAATATTTTACTTTCATAGTTTACGTGTACATTTATTTATGTACACTTATATTTACTAAATATTATTTAGTATATAGTACTTATGTTATAAGATACCTTCAGATTTAGTATTCACGGTATATTTGCAACACGTAATTCCATTCCTCCTCCTACCAGCTTTACTGAGGATTCTCTGGATATTTGCCCAAAGTACTGTTGTAGATGTAAAAAAGGGAGATACAGATAGAGAATCTCGATACTTTGCGTTGAGTTGTTCGCAAAAGATTCATAAAATTGTTTGATGATGATGAATGGTTACTAAGTATGTAGTTAATGCGAGGACTCCTGATGTGTTTTCTTCTTTATGACAGGTTCTACAAAAAATGGACAAGTCCTTTAAAATGCCACATTTGACCAAAGAACCCAGAGCGGTGTGGATTTTCACAAAATCACTTTATGCACCATTTTATAAACGTTTGCCAGTTTTGGCAGCAGCACAAATCTTGGCTGCAATGGGATTGACGTACTTACAGCAAGACGCGTTTTTCACTAGTGTCCAACCTCAACTACGTTTACAACGTATGCGTTTTGCAGATGGTGATCCAACTAATAGTCGCGATAAATTGGAATAAATAATTTTTATGTATTTATTGTACTGTAGTGTATTTTTAACTTCAATAATCGTTAAGTAAAGAAAAATGTCGTATGTGAACTATTACAAGTTGTAAAAATGTTTTAGGATACAGAAATAAACAATCAGTACATTGTTCTTTTCATTCATCAAATTGTTTTATTCAGTATTTAGATGATGATGTTATGTCGTTTTTCTTGTATATTGTTTATTTTGCTTTTCGAAGCAAAAGGAATTTGAGTAATAATCATAATCATTTTTTTTATACTTTTAACTTAAAACTTTTAAGTGATTAAGTAACAATTGATTATTTGGTTTTCTAATTTTGCCCTTATAATTATTCGTTTTTTTTCTTTGTATACTACACTCACTTTCGTATGAAAAAACTCATGCATTTCACATTTACAATTCCACAAGTCTATAAGAGCGAATTTATATACTTTAGTAACGTCACTACTATTTACAAATAGTACATAACACGACTTGTTTCAGATTTTATTTTTCGAGTACATACTTATGTAACAATTAACAGATGTTGAATCAAAATCACCACTTGATCACTTTCATTATTTCACTCAGTAGGGATTTCATTATATAAAATGCTCACGATGGTGATTATTTTTTTCGTTTAATTTCGTTCTCTGTATGTAAATATCTGTATAATCTAACTGTATGCATAGAAAGTAAGTAGGTGTGTGTATTTAATATTTAACTATGGTATGTAAGATTTAACATTATTTTCTTTTTATATACAGTTTATTTCAATACAAGCGTCTTTGTTGTTTTTTTTTTTTGCTTTCATTTCTTTCATGTCAATGAAAATTCTATAGTTAAGTAACTCGCTGGACGCACGCAATGCAAAATGCAATACAAGATCACGATATAGTATTTCGGATTACGTTTGAAATTTTTAAATACCACACTATACAAACAAACCACCATCCTAAATGTAGATTATAGTTTCAATCTATACAGTGTACGCTATCAGCATAACAATAGAAAATCACTGAAATAATGAAAACGTGAATGACAAGAGTGAATTTCGTAGAACATAACTTTGAACCTCAAAATCATTAGCATGTAGCCGCAATATTTTGTAACTAAAAATTCTAATTGACTGGAAGGAACGTTAATATTATAGGTTGGTTATAATGTATTTTTGCATTATTAGTGAATATATATAATTAAATACAATATATTGTTATATATATGGGTACACATTCATTTAGAGGTCTGGTAAGAATCAAATCATAAACAGAGAGCTTTATATAATTAGTAATTATTAATTACGTGGAAGGGATTTGAGGCAATTTGAGCTACCTACAATTACAATAAAATAAAATAACACGTGTATGGAAAATCTGTCATACTATAAGTATCATACTTTCAGTATGAGCAGAAAATTTTGGTTTGTACAGAGCAAATGGGGAGCAGATTTTCTGCTCCCATTTAACTCTGTAGCTCCCAGTATGAGCAGATTTTTTGTCCTGGGCAGATTTTCCATACATGAAATAACACAATTGAAAATTCATTTGAGAAGTAGAGAGAGAGAGAAGCTGCTATATACTTACAATTTTTAAAAATTTGCGTTGCCTCAGGTGTGTAAGAAATCCACATGGAATACAATATTATCAAGTTTGAGCGTCTTGACATAATGTTAATATTGTTGTGTTTCCTATATGTGTTATGTTATTAGTTTTCAGTAATTTGTCAATTTCTTGTTGTATTAGAATGATTCTACTACAATTATAGGATCGATTAAACTCAACTCCTACGAAGTTAGCAGTCGTTAGTATAAAGTATCGTACAATATCATTCTACTTATTTATTATTAATATCATCGGGAATGGACGAGAAAATAATTTTTTTAAAAAAAGTCTGTCCCCACTTCAAACCAAACGCTTTTAGAGAAAAAAAAAGCAAATTTACTTTCGATTTAAAAAAAAACAAATACAACAGAATTATTTAATGAATTGGTGGGGGGTGCTTTTTTTATTATTTATTATTTTGCATACAAGTAAGTCACTTGAAGTAACTCTTAATCTACTCTGAATGGGAGAGAATATTTTATAATTTTGTATAAGTATATATGTAATCTGCATCGGGGTAAGGTTATTTTTTAATAATTTCACAAATGGCATAGATAACAGTCATCTCATCTGTGTATCACGTGTATATTATGACTGTAATTGTAGTACCAATGTATTAGATACAAAATATATACTTACACATGAGGGAGACTTACTTATTTAACGTACTTACTTGCTTCGCCTACAAATTACTTTGAGAAAAATCATTTTTTTGTTGTACTCATTAGCTGATAAAATATTCTATCGATTAAATTGTACGGATTACGAATATATTAAAAGTAGTCCACATACAATAATGACGATGCTCCACAAGACGGAAGTTAAAGAAAAATATTTCGTAAATAGTAATAATAGAGAAATAATTTCGAGCCTTAAGGCATACGTGTGCTAAAATGCACGAGTTGATCCGTTGGCCCAACGACTTGCATAATCTTGGTAAGAAATCGTAACCTTTTCGGATTGGTAGCGTGTGAGCTTTATATTTGCCCGAACATCCGGAGTCACTAGACCTTTGAATCCTCCTTTTCGTAGGAGAGAATCGATTGTCTGTGCCTGATTCCATCCTAAATGTAGACATTTAAATAAAAAGCGAAAAAAAACTTTATAGTACCTGTGCATATAATTTTAGAATACATTTACAATAGGTTGTATAACCATGAATAGTGGACGAAATGAACCTAACCTTGCTCCGTGGCAACTTCCGGAAGATAAGTGGCAGTTCGTTTTGACCCACGTTCATTTTGGAATTCTATCCGAATTCCATGAACACCAACTTGCCAGTCTAAATAATCAGAGCCGTCTTCAAAATGACAAAGGATCGAAACCGACACTCGCAACTTGGAGAACTCGTCACGGCTTATTGGCGGAAATCGGGAGTCTTTGAAAGCACTGCAATAATGAATAATTACTACATTATGTATTACAACGTTTGTAAGGATTTTGATAACGACTCGTTCATCATACCTATTTTATCTTTTAAAAAAATAGTGATGCATCTTATTTTAAACTGACCTTGTAATGGCATATTCACGTAGCCTATAAGTATTATAGGGACAAAAGGAAAACCAAAATTAGACTTGTTTTTCAATATAATGTGTTATTAATGAAGAATACAATCACATATATATATTTAGATCTGATACATATATTTAGTAGTTTAAAAATTTCCTATTAATTACCCTGAGTGAAGATGCAAGGCATTGAAAGTTCCCATACAACCTCGCAAACGATCATCTTTTCCAATTTTCCAAGTAACGAAAAGAGGACTTTATAAGGAGGAAAAACAAAAAGGCATAAAGAGAGATTAGTTTGATTCGATATTCAAAACATTGTAATATACTATTCTCCTGATTCCACATTGTATACCTCAAAAAGGGTTTTATATTCAAAATAAATGAACTATTTACTTTGATTTTGGATAGTATGTGACTGAGAGTGTGACTTTTTTTTGATAATATATCTATAGATATAGGTAGGAGTAATTACAATGCATCATTTGTAAAATGTGGAGACTTGGGCGGCTCCATATTGTGCAAATGGGTATAGAGGACGTCAAAACAGAAATGTCCCATTTCTGAACTTGCAATGCGATCGTCGTGTGAGAAGCGACTCTGTCCATTATGACCTGGCATCATAGAAGTTCCGTGTCCATTCGTATGCCCATGTCCATTCATATGAGAATGAACACTGGGATTCCCTCCAGAAGAAGTCCCATACCCCCCTCGATCTTGACCATCAGAATTATTCATTTTTTGTTTCTTCGTCCCGCAACAACCTGATGCCATACGCTCCTCTTGAACACGACGTCGTCCTCTTCCCTGCTGCTTCTCTCGTTTTTCCAGCTCCGTATTTTTGGGGAGATTTTACTTCCAAAATCAGAGCTGATGTACACAGTGGATAATAATGATTCGTTTCAAATATTAAAATATGTTTCAAGTCAATAAGGACAATTTATGTTTGAGAACAAAAAATAGTGTATAGTCTATATCATGGAAAACTTCAACGTAAGCTTGAGCTTGTTAATCTATCCTCTATTTTTTTACTTAGTGTCAATATAAGGAAAACAAAATAGTAAACTCATCATGTTTTTGTACATTGAATACAAGTCACATATATAGTCATTTATAGGTAGTACACATAAATACGTTTAGTGTATAAGTAAATTAGTATGGCCTTAGTGAGATTGTCTTACCTTGAATATTCAACATATATACATATGTATAAGGTGAATTAGAGATCAACTTGAGAATTGATAACTTTTAATCGTTTATAGATAAATACAAAACTTGACTAAGAAATTGTGAGATGAGATGGTTTTTGGAATAATTTTTACTTATTAAATTTTATTGTGGCAAGTAAAGATGTTATTAGTTTTTTTGTCTTTAAATTAGTCTAAATATAAAAACTTTCACTTTGAATATGAGTATCTATATAAATATTTTAATTGTGTATCTATGTCGTTTTGAATCTATATAGTTGCTTCAGTTGTTTAAATTGTGTTGGTGTGTAATTTATTTGTTATTGTGGCTGTGGCTGTGGCTGACTCTGGATAATATTTTTTTGGATGATATTTATTATATGTAAGTAAATTGAAATATTTACTTTATATATTCTTAGACAAAAAAAACGGGGGATTTAATATTTTATTAATATAAGTATATGTAATTAAATATTTCCAGAGGAGTCCTAGCCAGGCCAATTGCTGACGGCACTGCGAGAGATCTCCTACTAAACTAAATATGTCTATATTCCCCTCTTATTTCCTTTGTTGTATAATATTTTAAGTTTGAAGTTGTTGGAAATATAGGAAAAAAAAAGAAATCCAGTAGACGCCTTGATACCACACTACAACTAGTATACGAATGATATGTGCACCAAAGACTATAGTGTATAGAAGAATACTAAAGGCTTTATGGAAGTTTGGAATTGACTTGTGGCCGATTTGAATTGGACGGGGTCTTTTTCTTCCTTGAAGT